>PVIC010000615.1:40000-114346 GCA_004025085.1 Thryonomys swinderianus | reverse complement strand
AAAAAAAAAAAAAAAAAGACAAGATCGATCCATTTAGGTGCAAATGGAGACACCTGGAGGATATACTAATAAGTGAAATCAATAGATCACAGATAGACAATTTCCAGATCTTCTCTTTGGCATGAACACCTGTAGATGCAAATGAGCTCTAGAAAGTAGGACAGCTTTTATAGAGTGGGAAACTTCTATAGGAAACTTGGTGTGGGAATGTGATGAGGGGAAGGAATAAATATGATTTTGAAAGAAAATAAAAGAGCATGTATAAAGGGGGGGAGGAGGTGTGGGTGGGTCAGGATATGGGTAAAAATGAGAATTAACTTGTATCATATACTGGTACAAATTCCCCAATGTTATACATGATTTTGAGATGTATATAAATTGTACCAATAAAGAATTCAATTTTTAAAAAAAGGCTTCATATTATTTCCCAGAACATCTTTTTCATGCACGTGTTTGTTGCTGGGCATCCAGAGGACACAGCCCTCACCCCGAGGCCATCACTTTCCGCTTATCCACCTTGCAGGCTGCGTTTCGACTCTATTCATTTCCGTTTGGTAGTTTTCACCATTCCGTTTCCGGTGTCACTTCTCTCCCTTGGACCTTCTTCCGCTCCGCTTTCCTCTCCCTCCACCATCTCTCCGTCTTCCCCCCATCAGAATTTCTCCCAAAGGGCTGGGGTTTTGCTTGTCATTTCTAATATTCCCCTTTCAGTCTCCGCTGCGGTTGGTGCAACAGAGTGACAATTACGGAGAGTGTTCAACACACTCTCGCCAAAGCTAGCAACTCTGTCTCATCCTGCAGTCCTAGCTCCACAGTTCCTCCCGGGCTTGACAAAAGTGTTTGTGTGTGTGTGTGTGTGTGTGTGTGTGTGTGTGTGTGTGTGTGTGTGCGTGCGCATCTTCCACTGTCTTTAGACCACTGACTCTTAGTTCCCCGCTGTCTTACATTCCCTTTCCTCCCGCCTCGTTCCTCCCTTAGAGGCTCGGAAGTCTCGGTGCTCCCTTCCGGCTCATCCCCGAGGAGGTCACTTCTCAATAAAATCTGTCACAGCCCACTTCCTGCTGCCCTTCCCACCTCTCCTGCAGGACCTCAGTTGGGGAAAACACGAGGATTACAATCAAGCACCCCAAGGCAGTGGCTAGTAAGAGGCCCAGGAATCTCAATTTCGTCTATTTCTGTCAATATAGCTTTTAAACTGAAATCACTGTATTCTAATACTATTTTCATTTTTGTTTATTTGTAGACAACATGCCCTAACCTGGATACACAAATTCCATTTTTTTCATTCTAATCATTTCTTCCTATTTCTCCTAAGCATGTCTCCAAATCAGATGGTCTTGCTATGTTCAAATGTTTTACACTACTTAAGATCTTTTTAAAATGCGTTAAAACTAGGCATGATGCGATACAGCTGTCATCTCAGCACGCTGCGGGGTGAGCTAGGAGGATCTGAAGTTTGAGGCCAGGCTGGAAATTTAGTGACTTTCATAGTGACTCAAACATAAAAAGGGACTTTGGATCAATGCAAAGGTACTGAATTAGATTCCTACTACACACACACACAAAAAAAATAGAAGCATTAAAAGTTCAGTTGTTTGTATTATATACATTGAAAAACTGTGTTTTCCATGATGATTTTAAAAAATAAACATTTCATTTTAAACCTGTCCCATACACTCATCCCTAATTCCTCAGAAAAATGGTGAAATCTGTCTTCAAATTTTCTACAGATATTGGAGTCCTGAATTAAGTGCTTCCCTTACTCAAAATTTAAATTTGTCAAATGTAGTTGATTACTTATCATTTCATTGGAAAGTTTGCTTGGTATTAGAAGTTATGCCCTGTACATGTTCAATAAGTAAGACTTGGAAAGAACAGAATATCAGGGACTCCTGTAAGGATAATCCCAAAAGTGGGAATTAGAGAAATGCAGACACTAAAGAGCAAAAGAATAGTAATTGAGTTGGACCTTATAACATCAGTGGAATTTGATAAGCAGAAAAGGGAGTAGGCTAAGAGAGATAGAAGAAAAGTAGAATATAATATGTTTGAGAGGAGAAAGAGATCATTCCAGAGTTTCTTTGTGAAATAATAATAGGATAAGATAAAGAAAATGAGCCCATTTTGGGGGTGGGTGGCACTGGACAGGAACGACACATGATCACAGGCTTGAACTGTGAAAGCAGCAGACTGCACACTCTACTAACTCTGGACAAGCTAAGAGGAAGAGGACAGGGTGGTCACTTATCCTGTGGAGCCTCAATAACAGCACAGTGGGAACATGTGATCAGCAAGTGATCAACATGATTTGTAGGATTTCTTTAGAATCACAATTTCTCAGTAGAAATCTGGTGTCAGTCTCTGTACTCATTTCTGTAGCTTCAGGTAGTCAATTTACAAGTGCTGTGAATCTATTTTACAGGATAAAATTGAACACTGAACTTAGAATTTAATTGGATCTAACCAAGCATTCATCCTGGGTTTTATGTATTAAATGTTTGATGTTACTTAAGATGATACTTAACATATCATCTTGACTTGCTTCCTTTTTCTGTTTAGACGAGCACAGAGTGAAAGTAACACTGATCATTTGTCTTCAATTGGTAAGGCATAATATGTATGTGGCAAACTGTAAGGAGACAACTTCGGAAACCCAGGGAGTCCTCAGGCTTTGGTCCTTTCTACACAGAAATTAAGCTCTCATGAATGCACAAAGGAAAGGGACAACGATTGTACTGACAGAGAATGGGTAATCATTAGGCTTATTCCTTCAAGCATTACAAACTAAATATGAATATTCCATGTGTCATTCAAAAATTAGAGTTTTCTCCTCCTTCCTAGCTGAAGTCCTCATAACATAATCTAAGCAATAAATCAACAATCTGGAATTTACAATTCACTGTAAAATTTCAGTGAATCATGGATGATCCCTGAATTTTTCTTTTCTAAAGCTTAATCCTATAAATAAAGCCTTCTTAAAGATTTGATTGAGACTTTACAAATACCTTCAGTAAGACATAAGCAGCCAAGTTATATGTATGGTAATTTCTTTTTTTTTTTTTTTTTGAGGCAGGGTCTCACTTTGTAGTTCAGGCTGGCCCTGAGCCCATTATATAGCCCAGGCAAGCCTGGAACTCAGCAATCCTGCTGTCTCTGCCTACCAAGTGCTGGGATTACAGGTGTGAGCCACCCTGCCTGGCAGTGTGGTATGTGGTACTGATTGCTGGTGGGCATGAGTCACCATGCCCAGCATTGCTTTAAGTGGTCACTAAGATCGAACTTAGGACCTTGCACTTGCGAGGCAGGTGCCAGAACCACTGAGCTAAATCTCCAGCCCTACGTATAGTAATTTCAAAAGCAATCATGAATTCTACTTAGTTTTCATCATCTTTTCTTGGCTAGATATTATTAGCAACATTTAGAATAATTAAGTAGGTTTCTTATCTGATAAATATATAGAATTAAAATTAAATATACAACCTCACAAAATTAAAACATACAAATTTATTTTATTTACTTGATCCATTTGCCTCAGTGAAACTTAAGATGAGTAATTTTTGTATTATATAAATACATTAAATATTTTATGAATAAAATTTTAAATTATGATTATAGTGTTATAGTTAAAAATATTCATTTTATAACATATACTCTTAACTGTGATGTCATAACAATTCCTGTACTTGAAGGGTAGATTATTTCTGCCACTATTGCAAAATATTTCACAATCTCTCTCTTGAGAATGAGCAAGATGCGGATTGATGGAAATGAGAGTTAAAAGGAAAAAAGGAGTAAGAGCCTACTCTTACCCAAAGCCAAGTATGAATAAAGTCACATCTTGGAATCCTTCACTTGGTAAAAAACTATTCTTTATCTTACCAATAGTATGAATCCACATGAAATAAAATATTAATTGCAAGTAAGCTGTTTTATCTAAGTTATGTGATACATGATGTGATTGGAGTAGGACAGAATTCTGGTACCGATAAATTTTGGGCACTGCACTGAATCCTAAAAGCACAGAACAGCTTCAAGTTGAATGTCAATGGGACATTTACACTGACAATCCTGTGTCATAAACTAGGTGAGGAATCCAATTTTTTAGAAATATTTAGTGAATGTACTGTCAAAGTGAGTACAATTTAGAAATATTTTGAAGTAAATATATAATGGTACATAAACTCTACAGTAATACAAATTATATCCCATAATTTCCTAACCCTTTTCATACAATTCATTTACCTAACAAAGATTACAGATGTAGAAAGTTCAAATTAGTTAAGATAAAGAAAAGTGAGTTGTACATATAGCTGAATAAAAATGCACAAATATTATTTTAGGTAACTGATCACTTAGATACAGATGTATATGTTTTTGTATGTGATGTACAAGCCATGAAGATTCATGCACTAAGATGGCTTATTTTCTGCAATTAAAATGATTCTGGAAATGTGGAAAGGGCACAAACACTGATAATAAATACAGGATACATAACATATATATATATATATACACATATATATATTTGTTTTGTGATGTGAAGAAATAAGCACAAACTAATAGAGTGAACTGTTAACAGTTAATGCAGATTATATGTCATCTGCAGAGAATATCACTAATAGCCCACTACAAATAAGTTTAACATGTGAAAGGAAAAATATTGTCTGCTCTAATAGGCACCCTAAATTCACTTTATTGCCACATACATATTCTAGCGTGTGTATCAATTTATTTGATGAAAAATATATTAACGACAACAACACCAGGTAACTAAATAAATAATCCTTTCATCAGTCTCTGATTTCTGCCATACTAATGCTCTGGTGAATCATCAAGGGGAGTAAATTATTCATTATAAATTTCAAAGAGGAACCTCCATTGCAAAGCTCTGTTGCTGGTCCTTCTTGGAGCCGACATCAAGATAATTCATGGCAATCTCAAATATTGTGATAAAACAAAAGGTGAGAGGTGATCACTCAGGAGAGGTCTCCAGAGCAACCTGCACTCAGGGAGCTACGTCCCAGCTGAGTGAGGTGTATAAAGATAATTACTAACGTCTTGAATTATGCCAGGAAAGAAAAAAGACTAAGCACAAAGTTGCATACAAATATCAAGCACAGCTTTAAAAACAGAAACCTTTATTCTCTTTCATATGAACCAGCTGGGAGGTTTTTGACAGTAGCCCTAAACATGGTCATGGTGTTATTTACATTCATAGCATCAGCTGAAATACGTTTGAACTCTTTTATTGTCTTAACGTTTCTTTCTTTTTTTTTTTTTTTGAGACAGGGTCTCGCTTTGTAGTTCAGGCTGGCCCTGAGCTCACTACATAGCCCAGGCAAGCCTCGAACTTAGCAATTCTCCTGCCTCTGCCTCCTGAGTGCTGGGATTACAGGTGTGAGCCACCACTCCCGGCACTGTGGTGTGTGGTATTGATGGCTGGTGGGCAGGAGTCTCCACGCCCAGCACTGTATGTGGTTACCGGGGATTGAACTCAGGACCTTGAGCTTGCAAGGCAGGTGCCAGAACCACTGCACTAAATCTCCAGTCTAACGTTTCTTTTTGATGAAGACTTCTAGTTCCAACATCAACATAACAGTGAATAAAAGTCATTCAAAAATAAACAGTTAAGTGACAAATCTAATTTATTCTGCTTCATAATGCATTCAGGTTGATACAACTTTACACTAAGGTGAAGAGTAAAATCATGCAGTACAGGTTTTAGAAAAACCCTCTAGAAAAATATTGTTACATTTGTCCCAGTTGTCTACAGTACACTATGAATACTACTAAGAAACAGTACTCTACCTTTCACTTCTGGTTGCTTTCTGAAAGCGCATTTACACTAAGGGGAAGAACACGTTGTGGGTGACCCGGTTTGGCCACGTGTGGCCAAACACCGCAGAGCCTTTGTGTGCACTAGCTGGATACAGAGGATTGGTTAAGATGTGTCATCACTTCCTACCTTTTGTATTAGAAAAATTCACAGTCATCTTTGGGAGTGGGTTTAAGTACATAATATACCTTTCTTTCTTAAACTCCGTTCCTTTTACTCCTTTCTTCCTCCCCCTTCCCATTTTCATTCTTGTTGTTACTAATCTTAGCTCATGTTTATGGCATATAATGTCTATATTCATGGAGATTATAAGGTGCCTATACATGGCTTAACTTTACTTGCTTCCTCTTCTTGTCCTCTTCACCCTTGGCTCTTGGTCTCTAGGAGCCTTTCCTATTTTTAAGAGGCCTATCCCGTTATCTTCTTCTTTCCTTCATTTTCTCTTTGTTTCTACTTTGCCTTGTTGGATATCACATGGTATTTAAATTTGTGTGTCTGGTTTATTTCAGTCAATATTATATTTTCCAGGTGCATCCATTTCCCTACAGATGTCTCAAATTTGTCCTTCTTTATGGCTGAATAATACTCTATTGCTTATAAATACCACATTTTCTTTACCCAGTTGTCTGTTGATGGGTATACAGGCAGCTTGCAGGACTTAGTTATTATGTATTGTGCTGCTATTGACACTGGTGTGATTTCTTCCGTCTACAGGAAAACATCATTTAGGTCTTTTGAGGTAGTTATGTTTTTGTTGTGGTTCTTTTTGTTCTGTTCAGTTCTATTTAGCTATCTTTCACTTGAAAATTTCCAAATAACCTGAATAATAATGATTTTCTAAATTAGTTTACTTTAAGTTGATCAATATAAAGAATTTCTTCTCTGAGGGGAACACTGCCATCTGTTGTAGGCATGACAGAATAATGGCCATTGCCTTGTTTAGTGTTAATACGAAATCCATATTTTAATTGATTTCAAACAGAATTGCCTCTTTGTCCAGGCCTGACCACATTGGTTCTCCTACAGAGGCAACGTCTACTGCACATCTATTGTGTGTCAGTGATCAGGCTAAGAACTTTTCAGGTTCATCATATTTAATCCCTATTGTCACTCTAAAGAAGTCAGTACTATTAATGTTTTAATTTTACAGATTGGAAAAATGAAGCTAAAAATGGTTAAGAATTTTGAACAATAGTCAATCTATTGACTCCCAGCCCATGAAATGTGTTGTTTGATACTGCACAGGATTTATGTTTCTAAATGGAAAGATGAATTGGAGAGAGAAAGAGATAAAAATCCATTAGGATTCTCTTCAGAGTGAGATATGAGATAGTAACAACAGAGTAAAAAGGGCTGGAGGGTGAGACATCTCACTTGGTCATTAAACTTAGTTTGAGTGCGATATAAACCAGCTGGATTGAGGTTGGCCAAATTTCATTTTTATTTTATAGGTGCAAAATATTTTGTTCATCAAAAGGTTTGTTTGGCTCTGTTCTAAAAGCTTTAAAAACAAAGCCCAAAAGCCAAAGATCTTAAGCATTGTTCATACTTGTCTTAGCAGATAGAGCTAACAGGAAAAATTCTATGGAAAACAGTATTCGTTTAGGTATAAAAACTTGTAGGTTAGACCAACAGCAAGATTATCTGCAGGTAGGTGTTAATGAGGTCATTTGGCCAGATGAGGCGTCAATAGGGTCTAGTTACAGAACAGGGAACTCCCTAGTGGAAGGGAAGCCAAAGACTAAAATCCATCTTGATAGCCTTTTGCAAGTTTTTGATAAAATGAAAAGCTTCTACTAAAGTACTAAAGCCTGAAAGAAATGGAACATAAGTAGAAGTTTTATTCCAATTAGAGTTCAAATAGATACTCGTTGAAAATACTATGAAAATATCATTTAAAGAAAATGAAATCATGCCATTGCAAGAGAATCAATGGAACTTGACACCATAATGTTAAGTAAAATAAGACAGATACCGAAAGTTAAATATTGCATGACTTCTCTTATACAAGAAACTTTAAATACAAATAAATTAAAAATTTAAAAAGGGAAGGGGTGGGAAATTTTTTAAAAAACAGACATTTTTGGAGATTTGGAAGAGGAGAAAAGGTGGTGAGGGAATAGAAAGGGGATCCAAAATTCTGAAGACATCAATTCTCCATCTGTGCTAAAGTATTCTGTATTGTAAACAGTTCATAGAAAAGTACTGTCAGTACTAAGGAGTCACTCTGGTGTGAGTAAGCGCAAGAGTACATTAGGCCCCAAAATAAAATGGATAATGTCAAAAGGAAGTAAAGACCCAAAGAAAGGCGATATGGGGAGGGAAAGAAGAGAAGAAAAAATATGAGAAAAGAAGGAAACTATGGGGACAATGTTTTTGTAAATAGTGGAGGCGGAAGGGGAACAGGGGAAATAAAACAAGAACTAAGATATATCATATACAGGTCCAAATCTCAAAAGATGAATGTGATCATAATGTATACCTAAAATATACCAATAAACTTACAGAAAAATAAAGTACAGTAACCTTTGAAATGAAGGTTACTCTCATACTATTGTCATATAAAACTAGAAATTGGTACTTTTTCTGGAGAAATCAAATTTATATAGACATTATATTACACAGTATATTAAATGTATATGTTATAAATCACAAATGTTTTGTTTAAGTATGAAATGTAAGTAGAATTTAAGATTACAGTTTTGAAATTACTGCCAAGTATGACCTTTGGTGTCAATGAATTCCTAGAAATACAGTAGGTACAGTGCATTTAATGGATAAAATTTCACTACTGCTCAATAAGGTAGTATTAGACATACAGTATCAGACAATGGTGAATGCCGGACGGTTAATGAACCCAAAACAGAAGAAATCCCCATAAGAGGCAAACTGTAACTGTTTCACCCTTTTTAAAAGTAACTTGATAACTGTTAATACATAAAAGAACATAACATGAGAGAACTTTTGATATCTTTTTAATATGACAGTTGTAATACTATTGATTTAAGATAATTCAGTTTCCTCTTCATGCACATAGGTCTCCCTGCTTGCAATTTATTGTATTTGACTCCAGGGTAGCTAACAAACTTAAAGAATTATATTTTCAAGCAAGTATAGGTGGGTGAACTTATTTTATCTGACATTTTGAAGCACATCTCTGAAAAAGGTGGTATTTTATTTGTGAATGTTCATGAAATTGTATGTATGATATTAAATTAACTCATTGATAGTTATTTTGTAAAACCTAAGAAAAAATTTATAGGAACTATTTAAACATTTCACAGTTTCGTATAAATGTTAGTCACGTGGAGGATAAAGGAATTATCCTTTAGGTATAATTGACTGTAGGTGCCTATATTTATTACTCTTTACACCTTTCTTCCTTTCAGCCCACAATGAGCCTACTTAGCAGATTACCACTCCAGGATATTGATACTTTTAAAATTTAATGAATATTAAAAGAGAGCCATGCCCATCACATAGGAATTGGCAACTATGAATAATAGATGGTGCTTGTTTTAGTTTGCTTCTTGATTCTAAATGACATTACACAGCTATGTTAGCTTGTAGAAAGCTTAAATTCAATGTAATCAATAAAGAAACATCAACACATACTCAATAAGATCTAAGCATGGTGTTTCTCTCTTTTTTTTTTTTTGAGACAGGGTCTCGCTTTGTAGTTCAGGCTGGCCCTCAGCTCACTATGGAGCCCAGGCAAGCCGCTGCGAACTCAGCAATCCTCTTGTCTCTGCCTCCGGAGTGCTGGGATGACAGGCATGAGCCACCACGTCCGGCATTGTGGTATGCGGTGTTGATTGTTGGTGGGCGTGAGTCTCCATGCCCAGCATTATATGTGGTTACCGGGGGTCGAACTCAGGACCTTGCGCTTGTGAGGCAGGCGCCGGAACCACTGAGCTAACCCTCCAGCCCGTGTTTCTCTTGAATTATAAAGGCAAGACTCATCCTTCTGCAGAGCTGCCCCGTCCCTCATGTGAAGCATTCAGTGTGGAACCCCGCAGGATGGAAGACACAGGTACTGCAGGTTGCTTTTTCTCCCTGGCCAGAGCCAGGGTTGCTATTCAGTGGCTCTGTTTCAATCCAAGAGACCACGCAAGTCTCAGACCCCTGGGACAGCAGACTCCTACTCAGCACGGGAGTTTCAGGTAGTCATAAAAGATTTGGCAGAGCTTTGGAAAGAAAGTTATGCTGGTCATTGCAAAGGGGCTACAACTCAACCTTTGGTTTAATGAATATTATGACCTTTGGTGAGCTATTTCCTTTGTGTATGTCTCACCTCCATTCTGAGACTATGTTGGCAAAAATATAAATGTTTATTTTCACTAGTCAGCATAGAGATTTAAAACTTGGTAGTAATTTTAGATAAAGAACAAATAGTAGTTATATGTTCATAATTCATGCCAATGAAACTGTTTCAAACTAGGAACAATGACCCACTTTTAATGTACTAATTTTTAAAGTTTATTTTTGGGTTTACCTTCCTTATGAAGTTGAGTACATAACAATATTTGCAGTTCATTTTAAATGTGTGTTCCCTTACACTATCTAGAAACTACTTAGAAATTAAGATTAGTTTAGCCTTTCATATAAATTTAGTTCTATCAGTTCAGCAAAACCACAATTTTTAATATGTAGTCTTAAAAATATTATTACAATAAAAGTTTAAGAAGGCAAACACTGCAGTATTAAAATGAGTAAGACTTCAAATAAGATCATTTCACATAATCGCAAGCCCTCCTCCATAAACAACATTTATTGCCAATCTTCTACATTCATTATTTCTAAAGTGTAGTGTGCTATTCCTATATTCATTTCTGAGTTGACTTTTACATAGCAGTCAACAGTTTAAAAAATGTGTCATATTTTTTTACAAATAATAAAATTCCAAATGAATCTGTTCCTATTTATTTAAAAAAAATGTTATTTTCCAAATGCCGGACGTGGTGGCTCATGCCTGTAATCCCAGCACTTGGGAGGCAGAGACAGGAGGACTGCTGAGTTCGCGGCAGCTTGCCTGGGCACCATAGTGAGCTCAGGGCTAGCCTGAACTACAAAGTGAGACCCTGTCTCAAAAAGCAAAAAAAAAAGTTATTTTCCAAACTATGCTGTGAAATCAGACAATTCTTCTTGAAGAACACATTATTTTATGTTTGTAAGAATTATAACTATGTTGTATTCATCCATTAAGTTAGGAAATACTGTGTATGGGTTAGCTGAACAAATTTTTTTTTTTTGAGACAGAGTCTCGCTTTGTAGTTCAAGCTGGCTCTGAGCTCACTATGTAGCCCAGGCAAGCCTTGAACTCAGCAATCCTCCTGTCTATGCCTCCCGAGTGCTGGGATTACAGGCGTGAGCCACCACGCCCGGCAGGCTGAACAAATTTTAAGGGAGTGGAATTATGAATTTTCTACCCTTCTGAAACTAAATAACTATCAGTTCATAAGGAAATAAATAAAAATATTAACATGCATGATTTTACATATTCAGAGATTTCTTAATAGTGTATGTTGAATCCATGCTAAAGCAAAACATGACGTTGTTCTATCTAAATACTCTTGAACAGACACTTCAGAATTACTATTCACTTCCAAGGCTAACTAGTATATGAAGAAGGTCAGAAACATAAATTTCATTGAATATTATGCCCCACAGAGACAAGTTACACTCTAGTAATAGGAAACACTACATGCGCACATGTGCGCGCTCACACACGCATGCGCGCACACACACACACACACACACACACACAGCCTTGGTGTATTTACAGGGCAATCTGCGGAACAGGGAATAGATGTATTTCTAAAATGTGTATTACACTAATCCATAAGTTATATCAATCTATTTTCTGCACATCAACATTCCCTTATCACTTGGTCCTAAAAGTTCAAGAAAACCACACTGGTGCTCCAGACAGTATCACTAAGGTGAAGCTTCATATCATCAACTCAGAGAAACTGTGAACTATTTATCTGATGAAAAGTAAGAGGAGTTGGAACACAAGAAATAATGGAAAACCAACCAATTGCGTCTGTATCTTAACACCACGGACTCTCGGTGACTTGTGCCAGGGGGAAGCACAGCCAACCTGACAAATAGGATGGGCCCACGGCCTTATGCTCAGCAGCTGCACGGCTAATTGTCCAGCGGAACTTACTGCAAATGTGTTGTGAGGAAGCCCGTCACCAGAAGAGTGGCCACAGACACATAATTTTGCTTCTGGAAGTAATTCCTAGATTAAACAAAAAGAATCAGGAGTTGGATTTTTTTTTCACTCCTAAGGCTTATGCTAAATAACGTATATTATCATTTTTAAGATTTATGTTTTGGGATTGTTACTGTCCTGGTAGGTCAGCATGGACAAGACTACTCTAGCTTTGCCTCACAGTCAATGCTGGTATAGATTTTAAAAACACAAACAGTTTGTCAAATGCGAGTCACATATTTGAATCCTAATGAATGGACTAATGACCAAAAAGTTCACTGATTATCTATCGAGATTCTGGCTTAGGAACTGCAGTTCCTGATGCTAAACTAGAAATATGGCCAATATTTATAAATACTTCCATAGATTTCAATAAAGATTTTAGAACAAGGAATACTCTTTGTCCTTAACACTTAATCATTTACATTTGACTTTGCAAAATTTAATTGCTCACTTGTAGTCAGTAATTACCAGTACCAAAGAAAATAAATCTTGAATTGTGCTGAAATGCAAGCACAGTCATAATAACCTCTTTAAACTGTATGGCTCTGTGTAACTATATCATAAGTATCACAATCAGAATATATCTAAGACGATGGTACTATATACAGTCCATAATAGCTGTGAAAACCTGTTGAGTTTTCCATTTGCATTGAAAACTACTCTATATACACTAACATACAGTTTGCATTTTTATCTGTAAAAGCAAAGTGATTATTTATTGATAAATGACAAAGAATGTCATTTTTTACTTAGTAGCATTAGACATTTCAAAGATTTTTGTCTGAAGGGCAAAAGGATTACACTGCATTTGAATAGACCATGTGACAACACATCCTCAGACTTCAGGGGTGATATGAAAGGATGATCCCCATTCATAAGATACACAGGGGAAATTATAACTACACCAGGAAAGAAGAAAAGCAAGGAGGGACATGGTAAGGGTGTCAGGGAGTATTTGTAGAGGTTTGATGCATGTAAATATTACATCTTATAAATAATTCTTTTCAAATGCATCTCTGAATTTCAGGGGTTCTGTTTAAGAAACAGATCGTATATGCTTTCCACGAGAGTATGCCATTTTCTTCACAATCAGAACATTAATTCAGACAGGAAAAATAGCTTCCAAAATATCCCTTTTCTTCAGCTTCTTATGAAGAACTATGACACTTGGTGCTGGCAGAGGAAGACTGGGAGAGAAATGTTCAAGTTATTTTTTGCTGTCAGAATCCAACAAACACGTTTTCATCTAAATTATTTTGTCAACAGCCTTGTAGTCCCCTCGCTAACCTTATTTGGCACCAGTGCATAATTAGATACTCAGGGGTGTGACTCCAATTGAAGGTGTTGGCATTGTAGCACTCTGTGAAAATATTAACTATGAGGTTAACTCCAATTTTCTCTTCTTTAATTAAATGCACATGGTACTAATGAGGTAACCTACTGTTCCTTGATAGCACTAATTAGCTAAGAGGAGAGTACACTCTCACACTGCAATTTAAACCTAAAAATAAGGTTGAAATATGCTAATTGCAGGCAATTTAAAACAGTACAAGTTGAAGAACTAGTCATAATAAGAGAAACTGACTGCTTTACAGCTAGGCAGCTGTAACTTTGGTTAAAATCAAAACAAGCCACACAATTTTGGAACTGATATTTAACAAGGTCATAGGCATCCTTAAAAATGAAATGTCACTCCATATTGAAACAATAAAACAGACCAACAAGAGAAATGACAAAGTCCTCAGACAGAGACTTATCAACAGAAAACCAAAATTAAATGACAGTCCCCAGGATTTCCAATCCTCTCTTTTCATGTAACCTGAAAATTAACTCCTATACATAAGCATCACCTTAAACTTTTCTAAGGGCATCCAAATTAAACACAATAATATAATACATCACTCATAAAATTAAAAACAAGTATAGAAATGCTAATTTGCCCTCCCAGTCAGGCCAGAAAGGATGAAACAGGGAGAATTTAAACAGGAAACTTCAAGAAAATGGACAAGGATAAAAATATACAAATAACATGATAAAATCATAGGGCACAGCTACCATTCACTAGTATGAGTATTGGGGCATTTCGCTATAAGGGTCTACTCTACATTTCTTCAACAGTTGTGAAGTTTTGGGATAGAAGGTACCTTGAGACTTCACTGTGGAAGAGGTTGATCTCTATTCATAGCTAACATGACTCAAAAACATAACTCAGTTAATCTGAGTGCAATTCAAACATATGACTTTGTTTCCTCAACTATTTCTCATGTATAATTCTCAGTGATAAACACGGAGATAACCCTCACAGAAAGCAAAAATTCTAAAGGCTATTGTCAAGCATCAAAGCTTTAAGTTAAGTTATGTTTTGGTTGGCACAAAGTATATTTGCTTTTCTTTTTTGTTTTTGATTTTCTAAAACCCTGGATGAGTCTTAGTTGTTAATAAGAAACTGTGGTTTTACCAAAACATTTATACCAAGTCATTCTTGGTGGGGGGTGGGTGTTAAAATGATACTGCTATTACTCTTTCCCTGGGGACAGGAGACTTAGAATTACCTGTGTCGTGTGCTCATCATGACATCTTCTTGGTCTTGTCACTTTGCATGCACAATTATAAGAGACAGCCCGTAAACAATCAGAAGAGCACAACAGTAGAGAAAGAGTTAAAAGTTGTGAAAAGAAAAGGTCCGCTTAATCTTAAGTTTAATGCCGAACAATATTTTTTTAAAGTAACCCTTTTTAAAGGGAAAGGCTTTTAGGTAACTCCTAATGAATAATTCTTAGAGTCAAAAGATTGTAAGTATAAACTGCGTGATCATTAGCCCATCATCGTATCTTGCCAAGAGATTTGGGGAGAGAAACTGCTTTGAAAAACCCACCCAGTTTCTTCTCATAACTGCCTTAGAGCTTTCTACAACACACAGAGACAAGATTTGGGCAAGAGACACAAATAAACCTCTGACCAGCAAGCTTTAACAGACCCATGAATTTGCAGGTTTTTAAAGGTGAGTGAATGAAATCAGACAGTCACTTAGAAATGAGTCTCCTGGAGGCAACCTGACATACTCCAGCAAGTCACAGGGAGATGCAATGTGAATGGATGTGTTAAGTGTTAGCATCTGTTTCAAATAAGCACCAAAGAACCTTTTAACAGTAAAAAGGTCAGGGAAATGGACTGCAATGGGCTTTCAACATTAACTGAAGAAGGAATCCACTCTCCAGTTAGAAATGGATCATTATAATTTCCCTTTAAAACAGTAAGGAAGTTATTTACTACTGAAAATGAGAATATTGGCTATGGAGACAGTCTGCTGGGGGTTCAGATCCTAACTCAATACTTATTCATCAACACTTACTAGTGGTGTGACCTTGACCAAGATACTTAGCTTCTCTTGAACTCTCTTGGGGGAGGGGGTAATAAGCTATGCTGACATAGGGTTATTGCATACACAGAATTGAAAATTACTTAGAGTAGTGCTGAGACTCATAAACTTAATGCTTATTCACTATGCTCTTAATACTTATTACCTATCATCATTGCTTCAGAACAGCATTCAATTTGTTTTTTCAAACAAAAAGTATTAAAGTCTTATTATATATAAAACACTATTACTTACTGCACTGGATGCAAAAATACCCAAGACATTATATCAGTTTTCAAATAACTTTAAATCTATCACAGCACGGCATGATACAAATCAGTAGGATCCTAGTGTACCAAAGCAATAAGCTAATACCGGTAGAGGCTGTGTGACAAAACAACGTGTGGAACACAAGGGAGCCAGACTTGGTGCCCCGATTGCACAACATCACCCCGGAGGCCGAGGCAAGAGGACAGAATGTTTGGCCTCAGTCTGGAGAACCCTATGACCGAGGGAGGCCTTGTCTCAAAGTAAATGAAGGTGTTTTTCTCATAGGAAATAGGCAGGTACTTTATATTCATCTTTCTTAACAAATGGCAATTTTGAGTGACGATCTGTTTCTTGAAGTTGGATGGAAAGGATGCTCAGTTTTCTTTAACAAACCTAACATTGTTATGTCTCATAAAGTTTGAGGTAAAATTATACTTCAATGGCATAAGGGCCTCCACATTAAAGGTACAAAAATAAATAAAATGTCAAGAATTATAGGCACTTTTCACATTACACCACAATCAAAGCTTAGCACAATAACAAAAATAAATTTTTGGTTGGTCATTTTTCCATTCAAACACTTCTGTTTGTTTGGTCTGGCTGCATAGTCTCAGGCTGTTCAAAATATCTGATGGCAGCTGACTCAGGGGCACTGTGGCCATCGGGCTGGACCAGGAAGACACAGTGACCTGGCAAAATTACTCCTTCATCCTTCCCTAACCCAACTCTGAGAAGCAGTTTTAAAACTACCAGGTCCAAGAGTAGAGGTGAAGAGAAGAGAACAGGTATCGGGGAAACATCAGTTTTGAGTATTTTATAAAGCAAATGCATCAGAATAAGTCAACAAGAAGTGGAGACCACGTATGTTAGAGAAACAAATCACCCAGGCATGTGCCAGAGGAATTTTCACCCTTCATTCTGAAGGGGGAATTAGTTTTGACTCATTATGGCACAGACTCTATGACCCTGAAGATATTGAACACAGTAAAGCATCATTTCACCAACAAGTTGAAATTATTTGTAAACATACACGATCTTATTTATTTTAAGGATGTCATGCATTGTATATGTTACAGTTCAGGTTCTGAATTTTATGGTGTAGAAGGATCTCTGGAGGTGTTAGTCAGATTCAAGTGATTCAGGATAGAGTGTGGACAGGCCTTTAAGAAGCATCTTGGTGACTGCGAGTTAAACATCCATGATCCTACTTTGAGAAACACTATCTTCTCCTTTAGTCTATTTTGCTTGTCAGGTAGTTTCTAATTCTTTTGGTCTATTATTTGGTCAGACACAACTTCCTCGGTAGCTATAAACTATATTAGCTATGTGAATAGAAAAGGGAATGAAATTATCTCTGAGGACAAGGGAAAAAATAGCCTGGAAAGCTAGGACTGGACATAATGTGTGGCATGTGCCACAATCCGGTTTTGTTGCTTCCTCAAACTCTTGACAATTTGGTAAAAAACTAAGATACCTTTTCCAGAAAAAAATGTTTTTTTGTGTAAATAAACAGCTAAATTAAAGTAATTAGAAAAGGAATCAATTAGATTGAGATTAAATTTTCATAATATCATAAATCCACATTTGTGAAGTATTAATAAGTGTACTTCTTTATGAACACACAGCATAAAAATATAGAGTGGCAAGATAAACAAGTACTATGATTTTGAAGTATTAATGAGTACAGATAATATTCATAGATATTTTTTCCAACTAGATAAGACATTAAAGTACTTTGATTTCTCTTGTTGACAAAGACTTTGTTTCTAGTATATGTGCTGCCGAAGCGAGCACTACAAAGACTTTGTTTCTAATACTATGGTCTGTTGCTTATATTCAAGATATAATAAATTACTGAGCATTGATAGTATGTGAAAATGAGAATGTTTTCACTACTCAAGTTAGGAGACCTCAGTTTATAACTCCCTGCTTTAGAGAAAAACACTTTATTGAATAAATTATGAGAACAGTTTGAGCATATTTTTAAGGCAGTTTTTGCTCATCTCAAAAAATGTGTTGCTTGTAAAAAGTAACATAAGAAGACAGAAAGGCAAAGAAGAAAGGTTTTAAGGAAAACAGTCACTCTGGTACGGCAGGAAGAGGGTAGAAGTAGTGGCAGATAAGCCTGAAAAAACTGGGACTATGAAGAGTTCTGCACATCACAGAGAATTTCTGTTATGTCCAGACATCTAGTGGATTTAGCTTTTACTCTTGAAGAAAATGAGTGGACAGCCTCAGGGTGTGAGTTTAGACCGAAAGTGAGTAGCAGACTGAGAGGCCTAAATATTCACACGAAGATTATTTGTGTCACGGACCAAAGAAGTAGTGGTGGATTGAGAGAGGCCTGTGCGATCTGAGAGGAGGCTAAGAAGAGAGGGTCTGAAGAATCTGAGAGTGAGCAAGCAAGGACAGAATGGCAGCAGAAGATGGTGATGTCCCTAGAAGGAGAAGGAGATGCCAATAAAATTTTCAAGGAATGGAAGAAAAATCGCTTCATTTGAAAATACTAAATTAGAGATGACTGCAGGATATCTAGGTAGATGTTGCTATCAGATCTTTAAGTATAGAAGTATCAAGTTCACAAAATAAGGCCAATAGCAGACAGGAGAATCACCACCTTAGGTAACAGCAGGGCTGCCACGGGGGGCGGCATGCTGCAGCTGTGAGGCCATCTGCAGGGACGTTAGTTCTAACCCGGGCTGGTTCAGCATTCTCCCGCAGCTGTGCGGATCTGTAAGTGCTGGAGCTTCACCTGCCTGAACTTGAGACCAGGCTTTTTAACAAAAGCACCAGATAACGATAATGTACAGCCAAAGGTTAGGACCACGGATATAAAAGTTGGACAGAAAAAGTTACAGACCGAAGATAAGAAAAGGCAACAAAAGACAAAGCGAAGAATGGTCAAAGGAGTGTGATCTGAAGTCTCTAATGTTTTGATGGGTCCAGAGGGATGAACCATAAATATAGTTCCCCCAGGTTGTGGCTATCAATAGAACTATTCCAGAGCAATACAAGGGACAGAAACTATAAGATACTGAAGAAAGAATAAAGATTCAAGCATACAGTCTTTGCAAAAGTTAAATAGTGAGAGAAAGGAAATTAGGAAGGTTGCCTAAATAAAACTAATGTACACATAACCAATCCTGTTTTTTGGTATTTTTAGTTTTAAAGATGGGAAGACTCACCAAACATCAGAAACTCTGAAGGCACAGAAAAACAAACATGTGGCTACAGGACAAAGTCCTACAAGCTAGAGGTTAAAAAGAAAGCTGTTTTGTTTTGTTTTGATTCTTAAGACTGAACCCAGGGCCTGTGCACTGAGCTACACCCCCAGTCCATTTGTGATCCTCCCACTCCAGCCCCCCTGGTAACTGGAATCACAGGCCCTTACGCAGCCCCCAAACCCCTCTATTGTTGTGGTACAAACTGACACAGTCACAGGTGTCTGTGCAGGTTCATTCTGGAAGAGACGCTGAGGCGCCGACAGTCCCTGCCACGCGGGCTCGACATTTTGTATGTGAGGTAAGAGGCAAAGCCCCTGAGGGTCATGGGAGGCGGTACGAGTCTGAGCCTGAGCACTTTGGGTCAGAGTGAAGAGCGGGCGAGAGCAGAAGCGCAACAAAAGAGTTACTGAAATAAAACGTAACTGATACGCTATTTATTGAAGTAGAAAGTGAACTTATTTAAGACACGTGCAGTATCACTGAGTGAATGTGCGTCCTCACGTGCAAATTTGTCGTGAGTGCTTTTTCCCTGGAGTTCTTGCTCTGCTGGCTGCAGTTTTCTTGGTACAGAAGGGGTTAAATTCTTTAAGAAGTTGCTGGTGAAGATCAGGCCAAGTCTAGGAGCAAACCAGGGGCTGCGCAGGAACAGTAAGGGGACATTTGCTTATTTTTGTCTGCGGAGACTTTATTCCTTTATTTATTTTCAGTGACAGCATCAGTCTTCCCCCTTGAGGGACACTGTCACTCTGCACCGCCTCACAAGGCAACTGGCGGGCTCCCCCGGGTGGAAGGGTGACAGCAGGCCGGTGACCAGGCTCCCTTCTGCAGAACAGGCTCCTGAGCTCGGAGGCACCTGCAGGCCAAGAGTGGTATCCGTCCAGTCCACTGTCTGGGGTCCCAGGAGCCCTTCTCTGGGTCCTTCTCTGCCTGTCATTTTCTCTCCGCTCAATTTCTCCTTGTGTCCACAGAGTGAGCCTGTGTCCATAGATCCAGCCTGTGTCCATGGAGTGAGCCTGTGTCCATGGAGCCAGCTTGTGTCCACGGAGTGAGCCTGTGTCCACGGAGCCAGCCTGTGTCCACAGAGCCAGCCTGTGTCCACGGAGCGAGCCTGTGTCCACGGAGCGAGCCTGTATCCATGGACCAAGGCTGTGTCCATGGAGCCAGCCTGTGTCCACGGAGCCAGCCTGTGTCCACGGAGCCAGCCCGTGTCCACAGCACCAGCCCATGTCCACGGAGCGAGCCCGTGTCCAGGGAGCCAGCCCACGTCCACGGAGCCAGCCCACATCCAGGGAGCCAGCCCGCGTCCACGGAGCCAGCCCGCGTCAACGGAGCGAGCCCGTGTCCACGAAGCCAGCCCGTGTCCACAGAGTGAGCCTGTGTCCACGGAGCACTCTGCACTTTTTGTTTAAGTCATATGTCCGCATCAATAACTCAAAAGACTACTACATTTCAATCTGTGCTCATGCTGTCAAAATTCGTACTGAATATTCATAGTTGTAAAATAAGTTTTGGAGCAAATCTATGGTTACAATCTATTTTTATAGGATCGACCAGTCATAAAAGTGAGGCTAAAATACTGTCATCATTTGTCATTGCTTGATGATTTAAGTGATGTTACCACAAATTGCTACTACAATTTTACAAACACACTTCACTAAAATGTAAATATAAATCATGAGATTTTTTTGAGATTGGATCTTATGAACTATTCTAGGCTGGCCTGAAATTCCTATATAGTCCAGGCTGGCCTTCAACTCATGGCAATCTTCCTGCCTCAGCCTCCAGAGAGCTGGGATTGCAGGTGTGCACTGCTAAGCCTAGTTTACAATGAATAGTTTGTTTTATATGAAAAACAGGGAAAATAAAACAGGATGAATACCAAATATCACTACAGTATATTAATGTACTGATTACTGGTGAAAATTAGTACTTTTAAATCTTATGATTATGGTTATATACTCATTTGTTATTCTTTGTTCAATTGAATCCAGATTTTTAAAAACTTTTTTAAGCAAAGTAAAGTTAGGTAAACATTAAGCTTAGTGACAACCACGCTTAGTGACAGCCATTGTCCCAAAGCAGATACCAGAAGTGTTTGAGATTTTAAAGTATTTGATACCACTCAAATAAATCCACTGACATTCCTAAATTAAGATTTTAAAATAATTTTAAAATAAGTTATTTTTAAAATTTAAAAACTGTTAAGAAATTAGCAAAGATTATGGAACATAACAATGTCAAAATCAGATCTTTCACCCTGTTTTTAGTCAATTCCTTCTTATTCAGTTCAGAAAGCTGCCATCATAACTGGCACTAATTGGCACCCTTGTTAGAAATCTCAGCAGAGGAGTCAAGAATAGAAAAGATACGGACACCTGTCACCCAGAGTCAGGCTGTCTTGGCAGGTGAGGGTGAGATCAAGACAGAGGCAGGTGACCCGGCTGCTGTCTGGGAGGAGGACGAGCCGCACACCTGTGCGCTGAGTACACAACAGCACGGCTCTCCGGGGATGCTAATCAAGTACCTTTCATGCACGAGAAGTCTCTGGAAAACAGAGGATGACCACAGTGCCCACAAGCGGGAGCCACTGCATTCTGGGAGGAAGGGCAGCCCGCCCTCGATAGACACTTCTGCATCACACAGCTCGGCAGGTACTGGCAGGCTCCTCTATTATTCTTACTTGTTTATCGGCTTTGTTCAAGAGTGTATTTTAAACCCCAAATACCAAACTGGAAGCCAGATTTCTCATAAACATATGGACAATAGCAGAAAATAACTGAGTATATTGGAAAGAAAAAATGGAGCTATTTTGTTTATACATCTGACTGTAAAACACCTCTCAGGAGGCCAAGAGTCAAGAGTTCAAGTCCAGTAGAAGCCACTAATCCCAGACCCGACAGCTATCAGAACGAGTGCTGGGACAGAGGGAGCACAGCCGCCAGGAGCGCAGAGCCGAGGTGTTCGCACGGCAGGTAAGAAACGCGAAGGCTCTGACTGGGCGAGAGGAAGAGGAAGGCGGCGGCTACACACGGGGTGCAGCGGGTGGGGTGGCGAGCACACACCACAGGATAGGGACGCGGGACCGCTGGGAAGTATCTGTGACCGGACAGACGTAGAGCTCGCGGCCAGCCTGGCAGGATCATAGAAAAAACAATTCTGAGGAGGAGAGGGTGGCAGGGATGAGAACGGAAACAGAGCGGAAGTCAGGAGGCTTAAGAACTCCACATAAAGCAGCGTGAGCTTCGCGCACCAAGTCCCTCATTAGTTAACGCACCCACCGACCCCTTCTCTGGAAGGATACGGCGAAGAGCAAGTACAGAAAACCGTTTGGAGTTTGTTTAGCCCGACGCTGAAGAAGTAACTGTGACCAGCACAGACTGAACCGAGACGTTTGTGTAAATCTTTAGGGTGGAAAACCTTCTGTTTGCCTGGACTCCTCCCCCTTCTTCTTAGTCATGTTATGGCTGCGTTTTGCACCTTAATATCCTTCCCCAAATTTGTTAAGTACGTTAGTTGATGATGGTACACTTAAAGTCACTGTAGTATCAAAATTCTCCTTTGAAGATTCTGTTTGTGGGAGCAGTCTAAAAATTTAACTTCTCTGAGTTGTATTGCCATTAGACATACACATATAAGCTTAAATTTTAAATTATCAAGCAAAACGTAAGAAAATAACAACATGGAAGTACACACATACTCAAGAACCCTTTCTGATCAAATTAAATAAGAAAAATTGCAAGAAACAGAAGATCTCCTTTTTATGTTAGCATTAAAATACAGTGAAGTGAACATTTACAATTTGGGTTAAAAAAGGAGCACTTTGAACAAGATTTAACTGAATATTACCCCCATTTGTTATTTAAAGGCCTCAGAATATGTTTTCACAGATGATATATTTTTCGTAATGTGATTTTTCAGACTACATCTAATGGAAAGTGTCTGGTTAGGATTAAGAGACATAGTGCAGATGTTAAGCCACATTTGCATGCAATTATTTCTAAAACAAATGCCAAAGTACAGAAGCTACTGAAATGGCTTTCGGGATGGCTGGCAGAAGCTATTCTCCTAACTTCCAGTCTGGGAGTAAGTCTATATTCTGAATATTTCACATCAAGATATTGAATGCAAAATCAACCTCAGGTTTTTCACCTCTGCTCCCTACTCAGTAAGGTTTGGGCTTATGCACCTAAAGTTGCTGTTTAATATTTTTCAAAGCAAAAGACTTCTTGCTTAATAAAAATAAATGCTTTTACATATGAATATCAGAGCTGAAAAACAAATATAGTAAAACAATACAAGTGAAAATAATATTCAGAATAAAATAGAATAAAATAATAGTGTAGTACCACTATTAGATATAGGGTAGCATTCAACTTGCTTTAGAGGATTTTCCTTTAAAAAGCAATAAAACTATTTAGACAATTATGAATGTCCTTAGAAATGTCACATTCATTCATATGCTCATTTACAATGTGCCAATAAAGATGTTTAAAAACAGAGATACACAAAGTATCAAACTGGAAATAAAAAACCATACACAGTGCTCCTGAAGTGGCCCGTCACCAAGCTAATCAGAAATGCCAGGAGCAGTGCATGGCGGGAACACAGTGGAGCGTCAGCCGTGGCCTCACGGAGGTCCTCACGCTCGGCATCCCGGAGCTCAGACCGGCCCAGGGAGGGCCTCACTCACCGAGCAACGGCCGCTACCATGTGTGTCATCTATCAAAGCCAATCTATCATCCTCTTTCCTCAAATTGAGAAAGTATCAGCATCTCTCTCACCATTATGCTTTACTTCTTGGGGGGGACAATGCAGATCAGGGTCACCCCTAGGAAAGCGCAAGGGGACCAGGGCATGCGGCAGTGCCTTCTGTGATCCCTGCAGAGCAAGCAGCGGCAGCCCTCGGATCAGCGGCTTTGATCCGCTGTTGTCTCAGTGGCAGGTCCTTTTCCTGCCGATAATGGCAAATGACAGACTCTGTAATGAGGAAGAGAGGCTGGAGGGTGCGCGTGCAGCGGCTTATCTTGTGGGCGCCTCCGACCGCGGACCCCATCCCGCTCTTTCCCCTCTTGACTGTTCGGAGGTAGAGAGGAGACCTGGAGGGAGAGGACCAAGCACTAACTTTTAAAATAACACTCTTCTCAACAGAGTATCTCTTGCCACTTGACATGAAAAATGTCACGATGCCAAGAAAAACTTGAAGAGAGCATCGCCACTGCCGTTCACAATGAGGACGGTGCTGACTTAGTATCTAGTTTCATGACCAAGGCGCACTGGGGCTCAGCGTCGTCTGCCGACGGGACATGAAGGAAAGGAAGGGGACAAGCCCCCTCCATCGCAGCTCTGCCCGGCGGGGGTGATGGGCACTTCTCACCGGAGCCACGGCTCTACCTCAACCACGGACTGCACACACACCTGCACCCCACACCCTGGAGGCACAGACGGAGAAGTAATCTTGACATTTAATACTCTGCCATCCTCCTCAGTTTAATCTCATCTGCTCAAAGATAAAATGGACACACTGCGATGTCGTGACATGCAATGAAAAGACTGGATCACAGGTGATGAAAGGGGAGGCACATGGTCCGGAGGTAGAAAGAGAGACTGGAGTCTCCACCCTGACCGGAACTGCCAGCCATCTGGTCACAGATAGTGAATTTTAACCTTGCTGACATCAGTCTCTTACTCTGTGAAAGGGGAAAGTACAAACACATCTAGATGTGCATAGTAACCACTGGATATGTGTAGCAAATGACTCATAATGAATTATTAGGATCTTTTTTCTTTCGAGAAAAAAAGAGATTAAGGTAGCTCAGAAATCTGACTTCTGTGACAGAACTTGTTGACTCTCCCTCTTACTAGCCATTTTAGTCATTCACTTAAATAGACTGATCACTAAAGGAACTGGAAGACCAGTCAGGGACTGAGAGTAAACTGTATCTTCACAGGGATATCAGAACCATAGAACTGAGTAGAACTTTTTTTTGGACTAGGAAAACACAAAATTATCACACAAAGCATGGATCTAAGAAGATAATGAAATGATGTTCCATATTCTCAAAACATGGTTTAAAATATCAAAATTTAAAAAGTAACTAGATTCCATGAAACAAACTATTATTAAAATAAGTATAATGTGATTTCTCCAAAGAATATTTTCTTGAGCGTTTAGATCCATAAAGATGAAAAGCTAAAGTGAATTGTGAATTAGAAAAGATGTAAGGCAATCAAAAGCTATCATAGTAATCATTACATGCCACAGTAAAAGAAAGAAAACAGTAGTCTGATGTCAAAATTAACTCAAACTTTCACAAATTCACTATGGCTAAATACATACTAAAATAATAAAGAATTACCATTTTGTATGTAAAGAATTTACTGAGGCATGATGTCAAATTTTAGAATTGTGTCACAATCTATTAGAAATTATTCATTTCTAAGCCAGGACTAAGTTTCATTACCCAATATCTGCTCTCTACAAGGAAGCTAATTTACATTTAAAATAGGAACTACAGTCTACTCTTTAAAAGCACAATGGTAAACACACCAATTTGACAATTACATTAATATGAGTATTTGCATAATCTGTCTTCTACACCTGTTCTTAATTTGAAGCAGCTGCAGGACAAATCACATTGCCCTAATCTGAATGGGTATGGGGATAGGGGTGTTCCAAGCAGTAAAACACACACACACACACAAACATACATGTGCACACACATTCCTACTATTTTGAAGATTTAAAAGAGCAATATAAATGTATCTGAAAAAATTTCCATACAGAATATCATCAGAGAATCTACAGTGAAAGAGTTACTAGAGAATATAGGAAATCTTGGTAGATCATCTAGAAATGTGTTTTGAGCATGGGTGATTATAATATCTTTTGCATATATTTTTTCACAACTGGATTCACAAACATATTTCAAATTTAATAAGAAGTTTAGCTTCACCTCTTAAAGGGTTCAGCTTGTTTTGTGTCTATTCAAACAGACTCAGAATCTCAAGGAAAGATGCCAGTTTATTATTGTTATATATTCTTCAGTTCATCTATTTAAATCATTCGGCTGGATTCTAGCTCATGGAATATCAGATGCCCATGTAATCTGTCAACAAGACCGTCTCCCTTTAATCTTCAGTTATGAATATGGAATGAAGTTAGAGCTTTCTAAAGATGTATTTATTTGTTGAAAAATGAATGAGAACATGAACAGTAATGAACTGGAGCCACAAACAAAGTCAATCCATTTATTTATGTGCTGTTAACCTGTGAAGAGGCAATTATCAAATAGCTGAATTCTTAGCACAGGATGTTTTTTTTCAGAACGTTATTTTTATAAGAGCTCACATAACTTCAGGTAAGTAAAATACTAAACAAATTCATTGCAGCTTATATTTTTCTGATACAGCTTCAGTATTTCACAACTTGAACCATGTAAGAGAAAGATCATTTGAGACAGGCAAGTGATTTGCACATTTTTATTTATTTATTGGCAAGACTGTAGATCCAAACTGGGCTTTAACACCGAGTTACAACCCCAGTCTTTTTAAAATTTTGAAACTGTTTCTTGCTAAGTCACTAAGTTCCCCAGGCTGGGCTCAAATCTGTGAGCCTCCTGCTTAGCCTCCCAGAGTCCTAGGATTTTAGATGTGGGCCACTCCACCTATCCTCAAAGTTTCTAAAAATGATGAAACTCAGATGTTCTAAGTCCATCCTATATTCTTTACTATAACTCAACAGATGCTAATTTGAAGAAATAAATAAAATGAAGTGTTTTCCTAAATTAATTTTTTATTTCACAGTTCTAAAATACTTTCATTCACAGTTTCCAATACACTAGAAAAACAATGTTTCAAAAGTGACCATAAAACATAAGAAAACTATTTTCTGTCTAGATAAGTATTGCAGTTTCTTACCAAGAACCAAGACTAGTTACACAACGATTATAAAAATAATTTTTATCACAACATAATTTAGGCACTAAAGCTAAGTTATAGTTATTATGAGAAAAGCAATTTTCACAGTTCTGACCTCTACACGATTATATTTCTAAACATTCCTTATTTTATTTTTCTTCATTAAAATATTACCTATGTAATTAAGCACACAGAAAAGTACTCTAAGCATATAAGGTGGCATGGTCATAGGGCTCATGAAACATAATGAAACAAACTATACTCCGATGTAAAGGACATGAACAATGTATGGCATTCTAGCAACAAACTTCACTTTTACTCTTAGTGTCACAGTACTTTACCTTTAATAAATGAGTCATAAATTTTAAAATAATTCTACTACTAAGACATACAAGAAACTAACTCGTCACAGTTAAGATTTTGGGCAAGGGACCGGAGATTTAGCTCAGTGGTTCCAGTGCCTGCTTAGCAAGCACAAGGGCTCTGGTTTGATTCCCAGTAACCACATATAACACAGTACAGGGCATGGTGACTCACACCCACCAGCAATCAGTACCACACCCCACAATGCCAGGCATAGTGGCTCATCCCAGCACTTGGAAGGCAGAGGCAGGAAGATTGCTGAGTTCAAGTCTTGCATGGGCCACATAGTGAGCTCAGGGCCAGCCTGAAATACAAAGGGAGACCCTGTCTTGGGAAAAAAAAAATTAAAAACCTTGGGCATGGAATTTAAAGTTTATTTTTCTGTAAACATATGTTCTTGATTAGGCATGTTTTATTGCTCAAGATAAAATGTTTGAGCAATAAATTTTTAGAACTAGAGACTGAGTCAAACTTTGATGGACAAAAAAAGGAAATGAGGGTTTTCGCAATATAAGTTCTTTGTGAAGATTAACAGAGTCACTAAGTGCTGGGGGGACAGTGGGGCCCTGTGGACCTGCTGTGGGCCAGTTCCATCTCTTGCCTTTATTACACAGCATTAAAGAGACACCAGCAATTCATTTGCAAAACATTAGAAGTCTTCTATGGTCCTACACTGAGCCACGCTTGCAGATGAATTTTATGATTAAAATGAGTTACAAAATATAAAGTTGCATTCTTTTCTAGACTGGGAAGATGATGTACCATGAATGTGCACATAAATGCAGATGTCATCAATGGAAAGTGTTTGCAAAATGATCGGGAGGCTGTAATTCAGGAGGAGTTCAATTCTGCGTACTTCTCTGTATGGTTTGAATTGTTTTTCCAAGAACACATTGCTTTACTCATCCACAAAAAAGGCAATTTTCAAATTACAGATAGACTGTAGAACAACAGTTATAAAGACATAATAAAATATGGTAACTCTTAAATTACTTTACATGACATGAATGTCCACCTTATAAGTATTCTGAATTTTCTTCTATTAAAACGGAGCACCTAATACTTTTACCTAGCCTCAGTAAAGAAGAAAAATAAAAGCCTATCATTTTTCACATGATTTTCACCAGAGATAAATAAGTCATTAAACTATTTTTCACCTCTGTTTTTCTCAATTTTCAATGTGGGTAAAGTCCTTTACCCTCATTTTCATCAGACCCAAATTCCTTTAAACATTCCAGTCACAGTACTTGTTACCCTCAAACTTGTTTTCATATTTCAGTGTCATTACATTCTGGAATTCAGTCCTAAACAATCAAACAAACAAAACCCCATAAACAAAGCTTCAGGGGGTACAAAAATGAAGAAAACTTTATTCTTTTCAAAAGTTCACTGAACACAACATAATTTAAAAAGCCATAAACTGTCAAGTAGATTTTTCTAAAAGGCTTACACTGTGACTTCCATTTAAAATGAAAACGGAGAATGGTTATTAACCTGAATTTCCACATAGCCAGATTGTCAACTCCCTGAGGACAGGGATATCTGTGAATCCCTTCTGGTACCTGGTATCTCCTAGAAAAGCTTCTAACACACTGGGGAGCATGGATTCATGGTTTTTTTGTTTTGTTTTGTTTTTTCATTGATGATGTAAGTTCTAATACACAGAAATGCTGCCATTTTGGTTTCAGTTTGTGGTTGTTTTCATCGAGCACAACAATCATTTGCATCATAGGAAACTGAATGGAATAAGTTTTTCCACTTATATTCCTGAACTCTTTGTGAATTAAGTAAATACCTACCTGAACAGAACACAAGCAAAAAATGGGGGATACCTTAGCCTCTGCCTCTGTCCAATGGTGTTTCAAATAATCGAAGGAAAATGCCAAGTACTGAAACCATGTCAACTGCTTGAGTAACATTTCTAATGTAGTCTTTAGAAACATGTTCCTCTATCAATCCGTTCTAGCACTGATTCTTCTTTTCAGGCAATATGCATGGGCGCACGCACACACACACACACACACACACACACACACACACACACACACACACGGCGAACCCCTGCTTGGTTGAGTACAGTCTCAAAGGATAAACATTTTCAACCTTCCTCCCCATGAAAGGTGCAGCCTTCACCAGCTAAACAGCCTTCACAGGACAAATATCTCCCATTCTGTTCTCCAGTTTTCCCCAAATGGAGAATTGCCAAGGATCTGAATCATTTATCTCAAATACACCCCTATCTAGGGAGTAGAAGAAGAGAAATCTTATAATCAAGCAAAACCAAACTGTGAATCAATAATGTTTTGATTCTTTGGTGATGACAGAATACATTTTACTGGTCCAGCAAAAATTTCAATATAATGCTTGTTCCTTCTGTCAAGTTTGGATGTCCACAGACTCAGGACTCACTCATCAGAAGGTAGCTAACAGTCCTATGCAGGCTACGTAAGCATTCCTGGATTTCACGGATTTATTTCAATGTTCTAGTATTTAACAGAGTGATTGCATAATGAGGCTAGAGGACTAGATTAAAAAATGAGCTGATTTTTATTTGTATGTCATTTGTGCACCATCTCTCTGTCTGTCTATCTATCTATCTATCTATCTATCTATCTATCTATCTATCTATCTATCCATCTATGAGACAGGGTCTCACTCTGTAGCTTAGGCTAGCCCTGAGCTCACTCTGTAGCCCAGGCAAGCTTCGAACTCAGCAATCCTCCTGCCTCTGCCTCCCAAGTGCTGGGATGACAGGTGTGAGTCCCCACACCTGGTACTGTGGTATGTAGTTACCGGGGATAGAACCAGGGACCTTGTGTTTGCTAGGCAGGCACTGAAACCACTGAGCTAAATCTCCAGCCACTATTTGTGCACTTAAAAAAGAGATAAATAGCACGAGGGAAAGAGGGTCACAGGTTTTAGAATAAAAGTGAGCTCTTATGTACGATGCATTTCGCTTTCTCTCTGTTAGCTCGCACCCAGTCCACCAGTATCTGTCTGATATTAGAAGATGAACTTCCTAGCCTAATGAGGTTCAAAATTACTGCTAACAATTAGAAAATAAAATAAAATAAAATAATATATAGAAAGAACTTACAAAAGAGACACATTTTTTAAACATGAAGATGTACTATCAGAATCAATATAGTAGGATTATTTGGCTTACTCTTTTTCTAAATCTATAGTGCACTTCTTTGAAACATAGCTCATTTTACTATTTTCTTCATTTCCAAGACAATCTAATTGCACTAATTCCACAGACCATGAGTTTAAAGAAGATAGAGTAAATTCACTTCAGTTTTGTTCTGGGTAATTACTGGAAAGTATTCAAGACCTACTAGGCAGGTGAGGTTATTAAAGATCATTATGCATTTACAGTAGCTCAGTCAAACCAATGACTAATTTTTTTTTTTTTTGAGACAGGGTCTCGCTTTGTAGTTCAGGCTGGCCTTCAACTCACTATGTAGCCCAGGCAAGCCTCGAACTCAGCAATCCTCCTGTCTCTGCCTCCCGAGTGCTGGGATTACCAATGACTAATTTTTATTCCCTTCATATCATGACCGAAGTGAGGATGGACACACATAAGAGTAACCCTCGCTTAGTCAGGTTCGGTCTCACAGCGTAAGGATTTTCCCATTTTCCTCCCTTTGAGTGGGTGCAGCCTTCCACGTGCTTAGCACCCTTCACAGGAGACACCTGCCATATCCGTTCTCCAGTTTTCCCCGAAAGGGAGAGAGAGTTCCCAAGGATCTGATTAAAGTATTTCAAATATACCCCGAAGCAGGGTGTTGGAAGAAAAGAAGTCTTATAATCAAGCAAAACCAAAATTCAACCCCAGGTCCTCAGGAAATGTTTCAGGCCTAAGCTTCGTCATAGGTAAAGAAGGGTGATGCCAGTCCTGAGGCTGATGGGGCAGCTGCAGGACAAACTGCAGGGGGCACAGTCCTGGCACCGGAACTCGTAGGAGCCCTGACTGCCGGCGGTGCCGAGCGAGGCAAGGGAAAGCGAAGGTTCTCAGGGCCCTCGGGGCGCTTTGGGAAGTGTCTGCCTCATGTCTAGCTGCCTGCACTACACAGTGCTTGGAAATACAGGACAATGGGACGCATCTTTATTTTCACTGCAGTTGAAGGGACTGTTGCGACCTTCTTAAGTGTTCCAGGGAAGTCAGGACCTACAATGTATCAACAAGATATTTTTCTGACTTTAACAAGTTTCAAATTCGCTTTATGTGAGTTCTTTTCCCCATATTCTTCTAACCTGCATGGTTCTCTTCAGGCACACGTGCAAATACTTTGTTTATTCCCATGCTCCTCTGTCTGTGTCCCACTGGTGGCCTCGCCAGCACTGTCCACCCTCACTGCTAACTTCAAGGAGGGTAGAATCCTCTGTGCCTCATACGTTTGTATTGTACTGAACATATAGTGAGTTTTTAATAACATTTTCATTATAAGAAAAAATATCTAAACTCAGAATAAACCTCTGTACTTACTTTAGTCACATGAATAGCCACAGAGGAATGTATATTCCTAAATCCTTATTGGAAAAAAATAAAACAAGATTTCTTGTCAGTAAAGTATTTCAACTCCTTACGTCCTTTTTTAACCTACCTTTAAGGCCCTGTACACTGGTACTAACAGTCTTGGTAAATGGTTTCAGATACTATTAATTACTGTCTACCCCCAGGTTCAATCTTCTTTTCTTCACTAAGAATAATGAGCCGCACAGACCTGTTGAAACGGTGAGTTTTCCTAGGACATAGTTCAAGGCATTGAGATGGACAAGGGCTGCGAGAGGCTTCAGAAAAGCTTGTCAGCAGGTGGGAGCTGCTTCGGTAAGTAGCACTTACTCCCATTCTGCCTCTTCTCTTTTATCCTCTTCTTCCTTTGACCTGAATTGGAGGCATGATGTCTGGCGCAGGGGCAGTCATTATGCGATCATGAAGGAAAAACTCCCGAGACACAGAGGAGGAAGCTAAAAACCACCTTTGTCCTCTGGGTTATTGACAAGGAGCTGTGTCACTCAGCTTTGGCATGCCTGCCTATGGGCTTCACGCTTCATGAGAAAAATAAATCTGCAATGCATAGTACTTTAAAAAACACACAAAATTCACTTGGCTACAGGAACAGACATAGTGAATTCATAATAATTATATGCCATTAAATTAGGCAGAAAGTATACACAGCATTTTTTTTAATGCTTGAGAAATCTTCTCATCATGTTAACAATCCTATAAATTTGCAGCATCATTTCAGAAAGTAGAACTGTCGGTCACAGTACCCTGGTGGTACCAGTGAGGGTGGAACACAGTGATGTGTCTTGTGCAAAGGAAACAGACTGGACATGAGCTAAAGGGATTATTATAAGCAAAGGTTCATATGTTCATAAAATTTAAGAGTTGGAAGATAAACTTATAGAAGAAACAGTGAGGACAGGATGAAAGGAGAATCGCTTGTTGTTGTTAAACCAGTATATTTCACGCTGTCCAGGATGGAGAAGGAATCATTAGAAGTGTTATTCATAAACAGACTAACTTGAAAAAAGACAACAATGATTACAAATGTATGAATGAATGAGTGCATTAGAAATGTGGGTAAGGGACCCAAATCATATTATCTAATGATATTCATGGCTGATTATAAATCTATACCAAAAAGCTGATGAACCTTGTATTTTTATATTTGTTTCACTGGTCTGAGTTATCCTGGAATTAGGACACTGAAGGAGCAATTCAGTTTGCAGAATTCAAGTTGACAACAATTTAGTTAACACCTACCACATGTCAAGCACTGTGTTATGGGGTGAAATTAAAAATATGAGTAGAGCATAATCTCTAGACAGATGAGGTGGCTTTGAAATTCAGCTACTCCGGAGGATGAGGCAGGAGGATGACAAATTTGAGGGCAGCCCAGGTATCTAAGAAAGGCTCCGCCTCAGAATGGAAAGTAAAAACCGCAGGGGGAAGCAGCTCCACGCTCCGCTCCCTGCTCAGCCTGTGTGAGGCCCTGGCTTCAGCCTCCAGTACAAGCAAGCAGACAAAAGTACCTGTGACTTGCAAAGAGTTAGAATCTGAAAATAAATTAGAAGCCTAATAAAGTGCCTACAATCAAACATGATCAAATAGCTCTTTGTATCTTGTATATTTAGAATCATCCAAGTAGAATATATGATCTGGAGATACACACCTATGACAGAAGAATCAGAGAAGACTCGGGGTTGGGGCCATGAAATACTGTGTAGTTTGGTGATTGTGTAAGCAGGATAGGAATGATATTCTAAACCAACAGAGAAATAGCAACAGTGGCAAAAAGGTGTCAAATGTCATATAATTATGGTGCCTTACAAAGCGCAGGGTGTAAAAGACATACCTTAAAAGTGAGCTTATGAATCCATAACATGTTTGATAAGAGTAAGAATTTAGTCAATGCTACAATGTATCAGTCCTACGGTGGTGTACAGTACTAGGCCACTGGAAGCCTTTTGTGTTGTGCTGACTGGTTGAGGAGGAGGAGATTTTCATAGGTTTAGGGCAAAAGAATGTGACACTATCAGACTCAAGAGATTAATAGGTAGAGATTGTAGAACAAGATCAAGAAAAGCCAACGGAATCAACAAAGAAGGGTAGGAGAAGTCAAGCAGTTTAACTTAACAGAGGTTGATATGGATTGAGATGGTATCTGTGAACAAGGGATGACTGGGTATTACGTGGCCTCTGGGCTCTGAACACACACACTTTTGCAAAATCTATATGCTAAACACTGGAAATGTGAAGATGACTAAGATACAATCCTGGGGGTGGGGGATGTAGCTCAGTGTGCCACTGCCTGTTCGGCAGGTGAAAGGTCCTGAGTTCAATCCCTGGTTCCTCAAAAAATAAAATGAGAGGGCCAGAGATTTAGCTCAGTGGTTCTGGTGTCTGCCTCGCAAGTGCAAGGTCCTGAGTTCAATCCCTGGTAACCACATACAATGCTGGGCATGGTGAATCACGCCCACCGCCATCAATACCACATACCACAGTGCAGGGCGTGGTGGCTCACGCCTGTAATCCCAGCACTCGGGAGGCAGAGGCAGGAGGATTGCTGAGTTCCAGGCTTGCCTGGGCTACATAGTGAGCTCAGGGCCAGCCTGAACTACAAAGTGAGACCCTGTCTCAAAATAAATAAATAAATAAATAAATAAATAAATAAATAAATAAATAAATAAGATAAAATTAAATTAAATTAAATTAAATTATATTTTTTAAAAAGCCACCATGGAGATTATATTAAGTAGAACTCAGCAAGATACATGCTAGAATAGAGGTAGGTATAAGACAGCAGACACATACAGGAATCACTAACGGTTGTGTACTGGCAGCAATGGGGAGGCTACCAGGAGATTTCCTAGAATAGTAGACAACAGAAACTTAAAAGCTGCACAGGGGACAGTGTGTTAAGGAAAGACAAGGCCGGGTCAGTTGCATGGAGTCATGAGTCAATGTCTGAAGAACAAAAGGAGTGTGATGTTGCTGCTCACACCACATGTAAAAAGCAGGTGATAGAAAAAGGGATCAGCATACCAGCACGTACTGCAGCAGACCACTACCTTTGAAGACAGTGAGTTTTTTTCTTAAGGTTTCTAATATCCAAGGGGAACCAACCAGGCATAGTGAATAGACGGCACTTTAGGGTGCAGAAAACATTTTGAAAAAAATCAAACAGAAACAGGAAACGAGTTAATGATGAGTGATTTCAAATGAGAACTCAATAGTAAAAATAAAATTCTGAAATGATTCTGAAAATAATGATCAGAGGGATACATCTCCAGAAACCTGCTCAAGGACCTTTTTAATTAGCTCATATTTAAAGAAGAAATATATAAAAGTGAACAAAACAAACACCAGACTGAGTTTCAAACACTGTTGAATCTGTAAGGAATCTGAGGTGTCACTAGTTCAGTACTTTTGTTGTAGTCACTAGTTCAGTACTTTTTGTTTTAGTTGGAAAACTAAAACCCACAGATGGAAAATATCACCGACAGGTGGTTTACAGTTCATGTTCTGCAGTGTTTACTATCAAGAACCAATATACTCTTCCAAGGAAGGGCGGCAGATGGGGACTCCCACCTACTACTTCTCTGCAGCCCAACTACATCACAGTTTCCTGGAAAGTTTGAAATTTTTTCACTTTCAAAGATCCCACCCTCTACAAAAATTTAACTCAACAGTCTAGAGTAGACTCAAAATCTCACTTTTAAAAGGTTTTAAACGATTTGAAAACGTTGGCCTAAATGTCCTCAGCGACTACATAAAGGACCGGTGATAGCTATTCACTAAAGAAAATTAATTCTCTAGGAACAAAGCCAAAAGTTTACATGGCAACCATGCTTTGAAGAAACTAAAATGAGATATTCTGGAAGTTTATTATAGTATTTCCAGAGACAACAGATTTTCCTCACATCAGCACATCATAATATTCAACGCTTCCCCTGGTTTGTCACTTGAGAATGTGCCTTAGCACTAGCAGAGGGAGATACGAAGGTAGCAGCTTTCACACCAATGCAAGTGTTACACTGTGAGTGTAAGAATTCAGATACTGTGCAAAGAAATTTTCTGCTTTTTTGCTACCAAAAGGCTTAACATCTAGGTACTACAGGTTCTCCGGGATACATGTAAAATAATAAAAAATAAGCAAGAGTAAATGACAAAACTTAAAAAAAAATACTTTTAACAAGAGCCAGAAGTGATTCAAGACCTTTATCTATAAAATAATGTAGGTAGAAAATTTAAATGCAAGAGATGAAATCCTCAATTCATTATCCCTGAGGCTCATTGGCCAGCAAGGATGGTCAGTCAAGTAAAACTTGAACTCACCTCCTGCACTGCTGTGAGGAGGAATATACCTGACATTTATTTGGAAGGGCACACTAGGCACCCTGTGCTCTGAAGGGACATTAGGTAACTGATTAATGCAGGTAGAGATTTAAAATTAAGAAGGAAAATGACAGGATTGTAGGATCTCAGTTCCTCAGCGTGACATCAAAGAAGAAACGGGGAGCTTGTTCACTCATGCAGAAGCTTTCCCATAGATGTGAGGCAGCAAGACCTAGCAGAGAGGAGCGTTACCATCCACAGATGTGGAGGATTCATCCGATGACTCGCATGTAATCCCAAAGGGGCTGGGCATCACACCTGTGTAATTGAGTCATGAACTCATCAAGCATGCCACGATCTTTAGAGCCTTGACCTTTTACGCACAACATCTAATTCTCCCCCTCACCTGGCTTTTCTCTCCCTGATGTGGTTGTGCTGCTCTTGTCTGGTGCTCACGGATGTCAGAACACCTGTGATCTGAATAATATTTTTTTCTCTTTTTCAAAAATATGGGTGGCAATTTTATTGAACTGTGTATAGCGAACTTTTATTGCACTTTGCACAAGGGAATGGCAGTTCGATTCGGGGTGAGAGCAGTGTTTAGAAGGAGGTCTGCACAAACCTCTCCACACTTTGAAATGGGGACTTTTTTTCATTTTGTGGGATCATGATGATCACAGAATACATACCTTGTGAATGTCAAGGATCTACTCTAATTAGTTCTCATGAGTGGTTTCTTCTTAATCAGAGAACATAATTTTCATTTTTAAAAATCCACTGTATTATAGCAATTTATTAGCATTTATTAAGTGCCATTGGGAAAAGTAACTTAGTACCCAATCATAATTTAACTTAAAATCATGTTAGATTTTTATAATGAGCTTATATGGTTTTCATATTAAGATAGTGTGACTAAAATATTTTTGAAAGAACAATTCATTACACATTTGATCTTTTCAAATGCTGTGCTTCCAAATTCTGCATTACTAAAATAATCATAATCACCATAACCTAAGATGTGCTTAAAAGAACTGGCCAATTATTGTAACTATCCTAAGCAATTACAGTTTGGGTATTCATTCTAATTGGTTTCCTGAAACAAAATGACCAAAAGATTTAGAGAATGGTGAAGTCATTCCAATAATGAAAATAAGTTTTATAAATGACAGCGATGACACATCTTTAGCACTAAATGAAAAGCTTTAGGGTACTAGGTACTTCTAAGCTACTAAGAAAATCAAGAATGTAGTTGCTTTCATATGAAAAATACAACTTAAAATATATTTAAAAGAAAGTACTCATGGATCAAGAAAAAACAAGAATTAAATATTAGATACTGGATTGTAAGAAGCAATATAGTTTACTCACTTTGTTGATCAAATGATACATGAGGGCATCAGTTTGATCCAAGGCAGAATTAAATAGTTATGTTATTTAAATTTCTTTTCTCATGTATGAGCAAAGAGACAAAGTTAATATTAAGTGGACCAAGTTACATGGCAGCAGACAACAGTGATAAAGGAGGAAAGACTATATTAGGGATGATGAATGAAGCAGAAAAAAATTTAAAAAACAAGTAGAGTGCCGGGGATTTAGCTCAGTGGTTCTGGCACCTGCCTACCAAGCGCAAGGCCCCTGGTTCCATACCCAGAAACCACATACAACAATACTGGGCACGGTGGCTCATGCCCAGCAGCAATCAGTACCACTTACCACAAATGCTGGGCTTGGTAGCTCAAGCCTGTAATCCCAGCACTTGGGAGGCAGAGGCAGGAAGATTACTGAGTTTGAGGCTTGTCTGAGCTACATAGTGAGCTCAGGGCCAGCCTGAACTACAAAGCGAGACCCTGTCTCAAAAAAAAAAAAAAATCAAGTAGAAAGGCTGAATGCAGGTTGATAGAAAGATATGAACAGAATCCACAAAGGAAACACAAAGAGTCTTAAATGGAAGTGAAATTGCAAATCACTTTACTCTTTGTCTTTAATCATGTACTGGGAGTGTTCTTCACCTTGTCATTCAATTTAGCTTGTACATCACCTCTGAACATCTTAAGATAAAATTCACAGCCTAAGTCTTAAATCCTACAGAGAGCTCCCATAACAATATTAATGTTCCATTTCTTTCTTGCTTTCACTTTAGTTAAGGTAGAGAAGGCAAGAGAATATATACTTAAAATCCTAATGGATTACAGAAAGAAACGAGTAACTTGCATAGCAAAGAAAAGACACACTTTGACCCCTGAGGAGCAAATTTTATCAACTTTCTTCCATGTTTACTTTATAGGAATTCAGTAGTATACATGTAACATACATTTTACTAAGCAGCAATGTAGGGAGCAAAAGTACACTTAATAATTCACTATTTTCTATTTAACATTTGTGTTAAAAGTATGATTTTTTCCCCCATTCTTGTCGACAATGTTAGTTTTATAGATCCTAAAGGTTAATGTGAACAGTAAAAAATGATAGAATGAATGTTGGGAATTAAAATGCATCAGTGTTCCAATTCAGTTAAGTGATGGAATGCATGAAAGTTCTCATCTTCATGGACATTGGCAGATATTGGTGACAAGGCCTATGCTTTAAAAAAAATCTCTCCCTGCCAGGCATGGTGGCTCACGCCTAGAATCCCAGCACTCAGGAGGCAGAGGCAGGAGAACTGCTGAATTCGAGGCTTGCCTGGGCTACATAGTGAGCTCCGGACCAGCCTGAACTACAAAGTGAGACACTGTCTCAAAAAAAAAAAAAAAATCTCTCCCTTTCCTTGGAATTATCCAGTAGATTCTAATTTGATTGTAGTATTCTCTTTTTTTTTCTTTTGTTACTTTGTGTGTTGGCTTAAAGAAATATGGATGTTACTGAGTTCCTTTTGGTACATTATTTTTCCCAGAAATCTTCACCACTTCTATTACTTCTGGGTTACTCCTATCGTGCACCAAGTACAGTGCTATGTATGAGAGGTCTAGAAAGCGAGATGAATATTAAAATGTGTTTAAGTATGTGGAATGTTAGGCATACAAGCTTGAGGAGCCTACAGTAGGAAAGACACTAGAACAGTTCCTAGAACACTCACTGTAGCTTTCTTTTAACTTGAGCACATACCATCTCATTAGAACATTAACTAGGAAAGGTTAATGTTTCTGTGTCAATATAATTGAATTTGTGTCAATTTGATTGAATATGTGTCAATTTGATTGAATTGTGAAATATGTGTCAATTTGATTGAATCTGTCATAGTGAAAACGACTCATTAATTCGATATCTGAGGATGTACTGTAGATACTATAAATAATATATATTTTGCCCTCACAACAATTTTGCAAAATGGGTACCTTTATTTTCATTTTAGTGATGAGGAAATAAGTTCCAAAAGATCAACACACATTACCTGAGGTGCTATCATTAAGAGACAGGCACACTTCATACCTGAAATGCATGATCTTTCTCCCACATGGTATGAATACAGTATGAATGAAATTTGGTACATAAAGGTTTTACAGTGATGGGCTGGGTGTTCTATCTCCTCCTCTACAGAGTATCACCTTTGAATAGCTGCTGGTCAGGGTTATGAATATCACAGCAATTGGAAGATCTCATTTTATAATGCTCATGTAAATTTGCCAATTTAATCTGCCTTTCAGAAATGTTCTCCAATCCCTTTCACAATAGCACCCAGAAAAATGAAATATCTAGGAATCAATCTAACAAAGGAGGTGAAAGACCTCTACTCTGAAAAAGGAGATAGAAGAGGATATCAGAAAGTGGGAAGACATCCCTTGTTCCTAGGTAGAGAGAACCAACATCATCAAAATGGCTATACTCCCACAACTACTATACAGATTCAATGCAATTCCTATTGAAATACCTACATCATACTTCACAGAGCTAGAGAAAATTAATTTAAAAAATTCATCTGGAACCACAAGGGACCTAGAATAGCAAAAGCAATTCTAAGCAATCAGGACAGGGCAGGGGTTATTACAATCCCCAATTTAAAACTCTACTATAAAGTACTGTGATAAAAACTGCATGGAGCTGGCAAAATAACAAACCCTAGGACCAGTGCAATAGATTAGAAGATCCAGAAACAACCCCGGATAAACTAAGCCACCTTGTTTTTGACAACAGAGCCAAACATCCTCAATGGAGGAAAGACAGCCTCTTTAACAAATGGTGCTAGAAAAACTGGACTTTAATCTACCGAAAACTAAAGCTAGAACTATGTCTTTCACCGTGTACTAAACTAAAATCACAATGGATTCAAGACTTAAACATTAAGACAGAAACAATAAACCTGTTGGAAAACAGGTTAGGTAGAACTCTTGGAGACATTGGCTTAGACAGAGACTTTATGAAGAAAACTTGTATAGCACAAGAACTAGCAGAAAGAATTAAAAAATGGTATCTCATTCTACTGAAAAGCTTCTGCACAGCAAAAGAAACCATTGGCACTGCTAAAAGACAACCAACAACATGGGAAAAAATCTTTACTAGCTGTTTGTTAGACTAAGGACTACTATTGAGAATATATAAAGAACTTAAACAAATCAGTCCTCCAAATTTAAAGACCCAATTCAAAAATGGGCATCTGAGCTGGGCGTGGGGTCTGAGCTGGGCGTGGTGGCTCACGCCTGTAATCCCAGCACTAGGGAGGCAGAGACAGGAGGAATGCTGAGTTCGAGGCTTGCCTGGACTACATAGTGAGCTCAGGGGCCAGCCTTTACTACAAAAGTGAGACCCTGTCTCAAAAAAAAAAAAAATGGGGATCTGAAGTGAAAAAACACTTCTCAGAGACAGAAGTAAAAGCAGCCAAGAATCATATGAAGTGTTCAACATCACTAGTCATTGGAGAGATGCAGATGAAAACAACACTGAGATTACATCTGACTCCACAAAGAATGGCTGCTGTTGTGAAATCTACCAGCAATGAATGCTGGTGAGGCTGTGGGGAGAAAGGAACACTTCTCCACTGCTGGTGAGATTGTAGACTTGTATATCCATTGTGGAGATTCCTCAGACAACTAGAATTAGAGGTCTCATTTGACCCTGCTATTCCCCTGGTAGGAATATACTCGAAGGAATTAAAAGAATCAAATTGTAAAGACATATGTGAACCCATGTTCATAGCAGCTCAGTTTGTGATAGTCCAACCTTGGAAGCAACCCAAATGCCTATCAACTGGAAACTGGATAAAGAAGGTGTGTGTGTGTGTGTGTGTGTGTGTGTGTATGTGTTTAATAAAATGGAGTATTACTCTGCCATAAAGGGTGACATGTTTCATTCATTTATGTGCAAATAGATACACCTTGAGGTCACATTAATAAGTGAAATAAATAGATCACAGATATGTAAATACCATATCTTTTCTCTTGTATGAGAACCGTAGATGTAAATGAGTTCTAGAATGTATGATAGATTTTGTGAAATAGGAAATATTCAAAAGGAATGTAGTAAGGGAAAGTAATGAGGGGAAATAATAAATATGATTTGGAAAGAAAAAAATATGTACATAAAGGGTGGAGGGAAGTGCGGTGGGTAGGGATATGGGTAAAAATGAGAATTAACTCGTGTCATATACTGGTACAAATTGCCCGATGTTGAGTGTGATTGTGAGTTGTATATAAAATGTATCAATAAAGAATTCAATTTAAAAAAAAAGAAATATTCTCCAATGTAACAGAAAAACCTTTAGTCTAAATTAAACTGTTTTTAAATTTTATGATAAAAATAATGTATTAGATTTACCACTAAAGTTCTGATGCACAGAACTTAAACAACAAATAAATTCATTTAAAATTCTGTTTTCTACATTACAATAAATTTGTTCTACTTGAACTTATACCATAAATTTCCTGCTAATGCTGTTTTAAGTATTTAGAATATTAATGTGTTTTAGCTTCTCTGTAATTCTGATCCCCCAGAGAATAATACTTTAAAATATTTAAGCCATCCTTTGTTGATACAGAAATGGAATTTTATGATGCTCAGTGATGTCTGATAGGGTAGCCTAAAAATCATTATTGTCACATAGAATATATTATTATTTTAAAATTATAAAATGTCATATCTTTTTCTTGATTTCTAATATGCACACACAATTTTAGATTCATTGATTAGTACAGAATTCTTGGCTGCCTGATGATGCTAATTTTAATATTTCCAAACAAAGAAGAAGATAGAAACAAGACTAATATGTGTTATATCACAACATATTCAAATGAGATTACAAAAGTACATATAGAAATAAAATAATTATTTACTTTTCTTTTTTTTTTTTTTTTTTTTGCGGTACTGGGGATTGAACTCAGGGCTTTCTGCTTCCTTGATTGCCACGTTACCACTTGAGCTAAATCCCCAGTCCTTAAAATAATTCTTTATGTAGATGTGCAAAATTTTATTTTCACACACACACATATATATACAATTTTACTTTTGAGTCTAAAACTTTTTTGTCTGTGTGTGGATTGTCAATTTAAAATCCATAGTTTTTAAATTACCGATTAGTATCCAAACAGATAAATCCAATCCCCAAAAAAACAGATGCCTGTCATTTCAAATCAAAAATAAAAATGTGCAACCATGAAACTAGAGATCTACTCCACCAGCCCACAGTCTCTCTCTTAAAGATATGAAGTGACTTTTTCACACTTAATGACTATTTGGTAGCAGCCAGAATAGGGCCCCATGTTTACTTCTGCTTCCCTTTGTTCCGCCTTTGAGTTTCTTAGACAGAGCTACAAAATTTCTATGGTTTTTGTTCTCTGCTGAAAAAGGAAATTTCATTCTGCTTTAGCCTCTAGTGAAGAAATGCGCATAATGCTATGTGTTAATATCCATCTAAAACAGCAAAGCGACGGCATTTACCTTAAATTTACGGCTCTGCTCTGCACAGCTGTTGGAGAACCACAAGTCTGTCTCATGGCTGTAAATGTAACAAGAACAATAATGCGACCAACTTTCATATCTAAACTAAGTTAAGTATATTTGTTATAGGCTAGAAAATTGATACTGTATCTTACAGAAATGAGTTTACATCTTGGGAGGGGTGCTTGTCCATCTGTGTTCTGTGTGTATGTGTGCTCTCCTTACCTCAAAATTAGCTTCAAAATGGTAGCTGTGAGGTATTTTCTTTGGCTAACTTTCCCCACATATCATGTCTAGTAAGTTTGAGAAGTAGAAACAAATGAATTAAAAAGCGAAGCCATTCTCTGTTATCAATACTAGAGTATATTTTCTGGGTTACATGGTAATGCTATGAAGAGGAAACACTTCCTAATGTTCCGTTAATATCGGTTCCTCTCTGTATCTCAAACTCTATGGATTATTCACCAATAATTCCCTAATCCTTGTACTACTGGGTCTATTCAGCTGCTGTTTCACATAATAAAAAGAACATGTAAACATCCTTCAAATAAGTATACCCAAATAACTTTGGCTGAAAGTGAAATCTTCAAGCCTTTCTGATCTGATATTTTATCTTTCCAGTTTGCATGAGATGATCTAGCATGTCTGCTGTCGGTAGTACAATACCCCCAAATGTAATTGAAAAAAATCTATAAATACTGATCTGTCAGAAACAGTCTGTCATGTCACACTTCAAATCTGGCCACTACTTTTTAACATTTAAAAGAGATTCTGAAGGGTGTTAGCAAGCTAGCAACTATTGTTCTTGTGACTTGAGCCATCAAAACAGATTTTGAAGTCTAGACTCTTTCAAACTTTATTACATTATTTTCTGTCAAAACTATATTTTAAAATAAAAAATATAAAGTATCTCTTTTGATGCTCCAAAAATACTATGCCTGGCGTGGTAAGAACCATCATTATTTATTAACACCAATTATCTTGCCTTCCGAGAGCAGATTCTGAACCATTTTCAATTATCTTTCACAAATTTATAATTTGCTATTATACTGTTATTATAAAAGTTTGGCTAAATTTTTAGTTATGCAGAGGAAAAAACCTAGACTGAGATAGTCATATAAGAAGACTTTGAATATGTGAATTTCATAATAATAATTAAATTTTTAAATGAAATATTCCTCTTCTTAATCACGAGAGGCAAATAGTACAACTGATGCTAAACGGTATCTGCAGATGCAGAGATAACCCTAATAATCCTCTTTGACAGTAGATGTGTAAGCTAATATGAAGTGCTGTTAGATTTGGGGTAGAATTTAATATAATTTAAACATGTTTATAGCTGCAAGCTTATAAGTACTATGGGATGCTAAATATGTAAGTTCATATTACACATATTACACATTAAGTGTGTATTTCAATGAATAAATATATCTCCATTAATTATTTCTAAATTTTCACACATAAAAAATCAAATTCTCATTCCTGTGACATTCTAGATTGAAATCTCATAAAAATTACAGGTAAAATGAAAACACTATGTTTTATATTGTATGCAATGGAAATACCATCTGATTACTACACATCACAGAACACTACACACCAGTGATACCGTGAAGGTCTCTGTCGCATGGAGAATAACTGCAGCGTTTAGTAGGTATTTCTAATCCTTGTGTCCCTTTCACACAGAAATACCAAAATGGAGAACTCACTATACAAATACATGTCGAGAATAACTGGTACAGGAAGACTTTATTTTAGAGCAGTTAGTATTCCCACATTAATGTGAACATTTTTAAAGAAAACTTACGTTAGCTAAGTATCAAATCTTGACTTCCAGCACAACAGCAACAACAATAAAATGAAAAATAGAAAGCCCAGTCATTATTTCCAGAGATACTTTGGTAACTAACCAGAAATAAAGAAATTTCTCTGCTTTGGAGAGGCAAAAACAAGTGAAATTTCTGCTATTTTGTCACAAAATATGTTAAAAGAATTAGGACAATAGTATTCCTCAGACGTTTAAAATGATAGCTTTCTTATCTATGCTTTATATTGTCAGCATCTAAATTTACTTCTCTATACCAGGAAGAAAGCAAAATCCCCGATCTGAAGCCACAATGAAGGTTGACTTTCACTTCCTACCTTGCCTAACTTTTACTATGTCAAACCTCCCATGATGTGACTGCATGGAGAGGCTCTTGGAATTAGGCCACTTCAGAAATAACTACATTACCATTAGAACTTGGGAAGGATACGGTGATGAAGAAAGTGCCATCGCAGATTTACTGACCCACCAAAAAATTGTGGAATTCATTTGAAAAGAGAATAAGATTAAAAAGAATCTTGGCCAGAGATTTAGCTCAGTGGTTCCGGTGCCTGCCTCACAAGCCCAAGGTCCTGAGTTTGATCCCAGTAACCACACACAATGTTGGGTGTGGTGACTCACGCCCATCAGCCATCAATACCACATACCACAGTGCCGGGCGTGGTGGCTCACCCCTGTAATCCCAGCACTCAGGAGACAGAGGCAGGAGGATTGCTGAGTTCCAGACTTGCCTGGGCTACATAGTGAGCTGAGGGCCAGCCTGAACCACAAAGCGAGACCCTGTCTCGAAAAAAAAAAAATCTTAACGATTCGAGCAGACTCAAGAAATCCTTTATTTGTAATCATGGCAGCCATCTTTAGACTGTTGAAATATCTCCTATACACCTTTTCTTCTCAACCACCCCAACATAGAACTTGTTTTCCCAAGAAAATATATTCTTATCTGAAATTTAATTAACCATCATTTAATCATGTTTTAGCTACTAAGTAATTTCTGGATTGTATGGTTCCATAGTCCTACAATTCTTTGCCATATAAACTAACCTTCAGAAGGCCATCATGTAAGATTTAGTTATTAATATGTATGAGTATATCTGAAATGCTAACAGGCAAGTAGGTAATGTTTTAAAGATTGTTTTAGTGAAAAAAAGCAACAAGAGATTACTTAAAAAACAAACTCCTAAGTCTGCCTTATTAGAAATGGCTATCACATATAACTCAGGAAAAAGCATTGCTTGTCGTTCAACAAAGCTGAAGAACACTTTGAGAGTTGTTTCAGGCCACTCCGGATTCTACCTTTCAAATATCTTAAACATAATCCCTAAAAATGCCTCCCCTCCCCAGGAAAATAGCCTGGATGTTTTGCTTAAGAACACTCTACAACAGTGGTTATATCATGTAACAAAAAGTTCCTTTAAAAGACATACAAGCTATGAGTTGCACAGGACAAATATAGCGAGTAAGGACAACAAATCCAGAATGTGTTTTCATAACTGTAGCAACAGCAATAACTTGCTGGCAAACGCAGACAGTGCTTTTGGCAAACGTGGAGATTTTCTGCATTTGTCACTTGGATACAACTGCAGAAGGGTTGTCGGAGACTCCTTTGTTTCCTCCCACACCATTTTACTTTTAAGGACCAGTTTTTAAGGACTCTGCTTTTAAGGATCAATTTTTACATTTTTACCTATGTATGAATAAAATCTCCTAAAATCCCATAAGAAATTTTCAGAGGAAATTATGTAATTTATGTGAGCCAATGTATACTAGGCATTTGATTCCTGTATACTTTTTGAAAGGAGTGAACTTGAAAACTTTTAAAATCTGTGCTAATAGAATGTTTCTCTTTTCTAAGAAGATAAGATTAATTCTCTCTGGAATTAAAAATATCTATATAAGCAAACGTAATAACTTTGCATGTATTTATAACTGTGTCTGCGCATCTGTTGTTCTTATCAACTTTTTAAAAAAATAAAATCCCAAGGACAGGAATCCTTTACTAACCTGTAGTGGTCTCTGTTTATCACTGCTTTTAGGGGATTTCAGTCCAGTTGTTTGCTGCTGTAAAAGAAGTTGTCTTGCTGCCTGAAGAGCCTAGAAGTAAAAAGTGACAATGTCTAAGTATTTTGTTGCAAGTTATCAGTTACCCCAATTATTATTCATGAGAACTCTCATCTCACTTTATATTATTTTTCTTTTAATGTGAAGACAAAGTACAGAGATGGATGTACTCCTACAGGAAGTAAATTTAATTTGTTTAGAATGTGTGAAGAAGAAAAAAAATCATAAACTGCATCAATAACCTCATTTCCATAAGGAACTTGTCTTTAAAGTGATCAACTGAAATGCCCACTCCCTTTCAAATTATCATTCAATTTGCATTTTCATATTACAATTTTGAAGCAAAGGCAGTAGACTTCAAGTGTTACCGGAAGCTGTAATTAAATTTGACAAATCAACATCAGATTATCTTGAAAGTGAATTAATAAGGATTTTCACTAAAGATTAAAAACATTTTTTGTACTTACAATTCAAGGGGAAACCTCTCCTTTGACAAAATAAAGTGCAGTTTTAATGCCAAATAAAATTGAGTGGTTTTCATTTGCATTCTTAGCAAAATCAGAGAACAAAGAAATTACCACTCAACCAATCAGGTTTGTTTCTGTGTGTGACAGAATACCAATCAAAACAGAAGATGTTTTCATTTATTTTTATGTTTTCTTATCCACTTAGGAAAATAAAACTTAACATAAGAAACTAATGCAAGCATTTCATTCAGGAGGAGGGGCAGTTTGATAAATATGCTATATGAAGTTATCTTTAAAAAACCCTAGTGCCATAACACAAACACATTGCCAGTTGTGTAGAGGTAGCAGTAGAAACTAATATTTAAAAATAACTTTGAGAGCCTCTATTTAAAATCTTTTTTTCTCTCAACAACTGAGTTCAATGAATATCACTGATGAAATTTTTCAACACATGAATCTTAGCACCTTACTTTTATTTACTCATTTTTTTTGCACACAAGATAAATTTTTTCCATAATGGGAAAACACTTGTCAGGTCAATATTCTTCCCTATTGATTAAGATTCTCAGCTGATAAAAAGTCCAATTTTGATTAGAACCAATGATCTGGTTTTTAAGAGAGTTTCTAGTATCCATGACAACAGTTGCTTTGACAAGATGTGCATATGGCATTACACTGCCAGCTGGTGTGAACAATGTTTGAACTACTGCATTGAGATGCTGAGCAAACAGAAAAAGTTGCCACGTCTTAACCCTCAGGGAAGGCAGTCATCCCCTGATCAATTATGAAAAGACAGAGAGAGGCTGCTACAGTCTGGCTCTAAGCAAGTTTTCTGAGGAGGCCAGCAGACATAGAAACCAAAGTAAACAAACGGAATGCACTCGCACCATTTCCTAACAACATTGATTTGTCTTCCCAGAGCAGGCTCTGGCACAGCCCGTGAAGCACGCTTTTTCCATTTGGAGATGCGCTCACTCACAATCATTTCCCTTTTGTTTTTCAAACTTCTTAAGCAACTGCAAGTCAAACTATTCCTGAGCATGGCCCATGCCAGTGAACTTGGGCAATCGGTAACCAAGTTCAGTTTGGAGGGAAAAAAATACACATTTGATAATTACTTTATTCTCACAAAACTCATTGAAAATTTCACTTAATATCCTTAGTAATATACACCTCATTTAATTGCAGCTTTTAAATAATGATAAGTGATATTTCACAAAAGGAAATTCCTAGAGATTAAGTTACCCAGTATCAAACTTAAAAAAAAAAATCAGCCAATTATTTTCTCTGTAGATGTCAACATTCACAGTTTGATTATTTTTTTTTAAAATTAACCTCCTTTTGAGTTACCAGCTCATTATATATAATATATAAACACACACATATATGCATATATATGTATATATTAATTAAAGTTTTAGTTTTACTGAAAGCTATAGTCAGCTATTACGAGAAAGGATTCTAAAGAACATATTTGCAATCTCGGACTTATGAATGACTGAGATTAAAAGCAATCTTAGAAATCATATAATCTGACTTTCTCATTTAAACAAATGAGAAAAGTGAGGACTAGCACAATTGGTTGCTTTGTTCCCAAGGTCACAGCAATTTAGGATTGCTTTGTTCTAGTGCTCCCAGCTTCCAGGCCCAAGTGCATTCCCGTGCTCCATACTTCCTCTGCCCTGTAAGGATCTTCAGACCACAATGAGGACATTTGTAAGAAATGACAGTATATGATACTAGCATAAATCACTCTTTACGTCTAAAGAGAATTATATTCACTTTACAGCACTTAAAAGGAAAACAACATCATCTTTCTATGAATTAAATTTGTAAGTGAATTTAACAACTGTCACAAAATATATATACTCTTGCATGGATAAATGCCTTCATGATTTTAACCGGTACCCAGAAGCCCTTTAACTTACTATAATATCTTGATTTTCTGATACACTTTTATAAATAGAATTACAGAATTCTGGAGTATAATACTTTAGAAGTTGTCCAGCCTAGTTTTCTTGTTTTGTAGACAAGTAAGCAATATTGTAATAACTTGATAAAGTGACAAAGCAAAAGCCAAAAAAACAACAACAACAACAACAACAAAAAACCCTGGTTTCTCCTTCCTTCATCTAGATTTTTTTTTTCTGTACCAGGGATCGAACTTGGGCCCTTGTGTTTCCAGAGTAAGTATAGTACCACTTGAGCTAAATCCCCAATTAGGATTGTATTCTTTTCATCTGTGCATTATGTTCTTTCATTTCAAGTAATCCAATGGACTTGTGGATGGCTGAAGACTTTAGAGAAACACTAGACTATATACATACATACATTTATATATATATATATATATATATATATATATATATGCTTATAAAAATAAGGCTAGTCAAAATCATACAGCTACACTATTAGTAAAAAGTAACAATGATGGAACACCTCAAGATATTGGGTATATGCATGCTTTGAAATTTCAAGTACTTAAGGTTTTACATGCAAATAGCCATGTTTGTTTAGGTGAAAACACACTTGCTTTATTGTTGTCATACATGCATACATACATATATTGTTCCTCCCTCCTCTCCCTCCTTCTCTTCCCCTCCTCCCTCCCTCCCTTCTTTCCTTCCCTCCTTCCTTTGCATATGTTTGCAGTACAGAATAGGGGTATTTGTTCAGGGAATGATACACACTTATAAAATGTCTTGATCATTTTTATCATGCTAAGCAAAAAAAGTCAAACAGAGAAAGTTATATTTACATGCTCTTATATGAGACTTAAAATCAATCAATTAATAAAATAAAGAAGAGGTGATAAGAAACTAGAAGACAGAAACTGATCATTTTAGAATTATCTTTAAAATACCTGAAGATCATAATCATATGCACACATTTGTGAAAAATAACTGCTCCACTATCCTTTTTTTGCAACAGTTGAGATTGTTACAGAAGACGGAAGATGCAAGAGTATAAAACAACTGCAAAATATCAGGATTATTTAAAGCTCATAAACAGAAATCTCTGGCAGTCTGCACCCTAACTGCGTGCATCAAGTAACACTGTAATTTCTGTTTTTCTGATTAACACATGAAGATTGAATTTCAATAAACAACTGTTCAGAGATGTTTAGTTTATCTTGCTGATTTATTATTTTGCCTACACAAAAAATAAAAAATTTCAATGAGTTCGTCAATAGAAACTAATAGGTACCAAATTACATAAAATATTAATTTGAAAATTATTTGCTCCTAATGATAAACAGAAAGGATAAATTTAAGGGCTACTTATAAATTCTATATATCATTACACACTTACATCATCATTTTTCTCACCAAGTTAACTTAAAAAGGAAAAGCTCTTTTCAAAAATGTCCTTCAGAAGATGACAGACTAATTTAATGAACAATAAGGAAGAAAACTCTAAGGCAACCATACTATAGAGAGTTTCCAAAAATACATTTGTTTTGAATTATGAGAGTACTTTACTTAATGCAGTTTTCTGGTTTTGGTAAAGCTAAAGAATACTAAGGATATTTTCAAAATTGTCTTAGATGTTTTATATGTACTTTGGCCCAGTAATCTGTTTTTTCAATTTGTATATATGATAATTCCCTTCATAAGGTCTAATAACATAAATATCTGTAAATGAATCTAATGCAAAAAGAAAAGGGAGGTGGAGGAGGGGGAAGCAGGGAATTGAGATGTGTTATGTATGTGTCCCAATCCTACAATGAATGTAATCTTTATGTACAGCAAATATGTACTAGTAAGTTTAAAAAACTGAGATCAGACTAAAGATATACATAAGTTAGCACCAGAAGTATGGGAATGCATATGCTTCCCAGGACTGAATGTATTTTTTTGTAAAATAGCAATTAAAAACATCATTCTTAACAGTTATGGTGTAATTGTAACTAAAATAAACTTTTGCCAAAAAAGTAAATTTCAACTATATCACTGTTTTGTGGTAGCATTAATGCTCTGCTGGTGAGAAATCTCACAAAAAGTAATACTACTGAGAAGATTGTTGTGAGAATTAATTTAGGATGAAAAATCTTTACAACCTGTCAGATACTTTTGTTTCTTAAATTCTGGAAAACACTGAAAACTTTCACCAGAAAAAAAATATTTGAGATTTGTTTAGAAATATGCAGTCAAATTGAAAATATTGAGTATGCTAAGGTTTATAAATAACTTCTTTTTTAAAGTAAATATATGTATATTTGGGGAAAAACAGACATCACTCATATCTCTCCCCATAAAAATAGGAATGCTTAACCTATCAGCCTGTTGCATTTGAGACATTAAAATGAAAAATGACATCTACGCCCATTAATATCGTCGATGTATAAACAGCACAGCGTGACACATTCTTGAGAGCTGAAGGCTACAAAATCCCTCTGAAACATAAATAACAAAGCACTCAGAAGCATATTTGATGTTGATATTCATCTCTGAGCAAAACACTGCTGCCTAGGCTTCTTATGAAAATAGATGCAGCCCAAATGGATCTCCTGTAATTGGTTTCAGATAGCGAGGTCAGAAGAAATATGATACAAGAAACGATTATGTGTAACAGGCGAAATGAGAGTGTTTGTGCAGGCACTCCCTGGTCATGCTCACAAGGGGGGTGCGCTCTGCAGATAACCAGAACCAAAGCAAGAAAGGCCAACAGGACCTCCAGATTGTTGCTTTTTGTTCTCCTCTATCTGACCCTTTAACATATAACTTTAACATGTTACCATGAATTCTGAACAAATAAGTTTCCAAACAGAATTTCATTTCCTAATTATCTTCCCAAGAGTGGTTGATGAAAAGCATGTTCAGACCCTTTCACAAAGGATATGAATTCCTATTCTCTTTGGCTTTTCTTTCTATTATGTTCCCGCTAAAGAGAATATACTGATAAATGTAATCTGAAGTCTCATAATGTTATTTAATAGAAGAAAATTAATCATCTAATTGTCATAACCTATTTTCAAACAGCAATTTATCAGAGGGAAATTATGTATCTGTAGCTATTGACCCTTCATTTTATCATGGCTGATACCTAATTAGATAAGTTTGTTGAAAAAAAATGTAATTAGAAAATATTTTTTAAAATAATTGTTTCTAGCGTATAGAATATATTGTATCTAAAGTTAAAGTATAAATATGTGGCTATATTGTAACTATTATTTATCACTTTGGCTGCAAAATTGAGAAGCTAAGGTTATTTATTTCTTATAATGAGTGAGAAATTGCTTGTCGAGCTTCCTGTCTACCAGTCCCACGCATGACTTCTGACTTAGTATTCATGATGCAGATCCAAAGAAGGAATGATCGCAGCGTTCAATCCGACAGAGGATGGATTTCCTAGGATTCCTCCTCAGGAATAATAAAGTCCTCAACATCCAGGCGCAGAGTCAACACTCAGTCACTGCATCGCCCTCTACAGTACCAGAAGACCTTCCTGAAAACCCTCCACGAGATAAGCTTGTTAAAGGTAACTAATGGCCAAGTCTCGCCTTAATTGGGTCTGGAACTCTTCACTCTGTTTAATGGTGTGAACACATTCTCTTCCTTCGAGGTAGTACTCCCCTCTACCACATTTCCTTCACTCTTCCGTTGATACTGATGATCAATTGCTAATCGAACGCAGAGGTCACTAGTATTATCTGTAATATGATTGTCATTCTCATCCACATAGTAAGGAATTCTGCCCAACTTTTCAATTCTAATATGAAAGTTAAAGATTCACTGGTACAAGTTTTATGAAATTAATTACACTGGGCCCTCTTTTCTTCATGTTATATGTCCCCAAACCTACAATGTTTTATATGCATTCTTTCAGTTATTTCTATTTATTGTAAAATATTTTATCCTTCCCAAACATAGTTTGAATTCACTTATTGTTTCTCACATACCTTAGCAGGTTTTTTTTTTCTCATTATGAGACCAATATCATCTTTTGTTTGGATATGGATTGAGGATTCATTACTGCTATATTGCTATAATTTCAACTAGCAAATTAAATATTAACTGAAAATACATGATACTAACTTATAGTATAATATCTGAATGTAAACTATTTGAATTCTCTATTCTGAATTTCTTCTACAGCTTAAAGGTAAGACTTGAAAGGAAATAGCGTTTGGGGAAATATTTGGAAAAATAAAATGCCTAATTATTTCTTGTCATTAAAATTTTGTAAGTATGTTCTATAAAGCAACAAAAGCTAAGTATTTCATACTTGTTGAGGTACAAGGTATGATATGTCATTATTTCTAACTTCAACGTTTACTGTTAAATAAGGGATAACAGAATATCAAAAGATCGTAAACAATGTTAGCTGAAAACAAGAAGCACAAGACTCACTGTGGAAAAAAAAAAGCTAGCAAGACAGGAACTGGATATGGAGGACAGTATAAGAAGGAGTCGGTGACATTTCCAAAACGTGAAGTCAAAGAGAAAGAAAGGGTATGCTGCTATGAGAAGTGGGAAAATTTAATTACAAAACAGAGGGTCTGGGAGAAGATGGTGCTGTTTACCTGATGGCAGGACAAGCACGAGAGGATTTCTCCAGTGCACGGCAACTGAGCCTCCAGGCAAAGAGAGAGGAAGCAGATGACAGATTGTGAGAAGTACATGAGTGAAAAGTTAGGTCAAAGGAATTAGCAGGTTGCTGACAGAGAAAATGAAGAGAAAGAAAGATTCAGAGTTCCAAACTTAGGGACCCTGTTGTCCAGAGGAGATGAGGAGATCGTGAAAAAAGAGGACAAAGCATCGTGAGGACACCATAACAACAGGAGTCAAATGCATAGTCAGATGAAGCAGAAGAGAGCTTAGAAGGAAACCCACATGCACACAGCAAACACTTTTTGAAAAAGTGCTAAGAGCAAGCAGGGGAAGGGGGCAGTGTTCAATACGTGGTGCTCAAGAACTGGATACCCATGCGCAGAGATCTGAAATGAGACCCCATCCATTCTTAGGAATGAAAATCAACTCGAAGTGGATTAAAAACTTAAAGGTCACTGAAAACTTTAAGTCATTAGAAAAAACATAGGGAGAATACTTCTACACATTGGGATAGAGAAGCATTATTTTGATGCGAGTCTCAAAACATAGAAAACAAAAAATATGAAAATAAGATTAATCAAACTAAGTAAAAAGCTTCTAAACACAAATGAAACAATCTACCAAATGAAAGAAAATATTCAAAAATTATGAATCTCACAAGGGATTCAACATCTAGATTAAGGTGCTCAAATAACTCAATAGTAAAAAGTTAATAATCTATTTATAAAAATTGAGGAATACAGCAGGCCTGGTGGCACACACCTGAATTTCAGCTGTTCTATTTGGGAGGCTGCTTCAGGACAGCAAGTTTGAGAGCAGCCTGGGTGACATAATGAAATCCTGTCTCAAAAAACATTTTTATAAAAGCAATTGGAATGCAGCTCAGTGGGAGTGCTTGCCTGGCGAGGGTAAGGCCTGGGTTTAATCTCCAGTACGGCAATCGAAACAGAACAAAACAAAAAGAAATATGAGCAGCAGGCTTAAATCAACATTTTAAAAGAAAATATTAATCACAGATAGGTATATGAATGATTATTATCACTAAGTATGACAGAAATTCAAATCAAAAGCACAACATCATCTCAGTTAAGTGAAAAAAAAAATGTCTATTACCAAAAAAACAAAAGGTAAAACATGTGGTTGAGAATGTGGAGAATAGAGAAGTATTACATATAGCTGGTGAGAATGTAAATTACTACAGCCTTTATTGAAAAGAGTACAGAGTTCCTCAAATAACTAACAGGGCCTCTATATGATCTAGGAACGTAACTGTTGGATTTAGATCCAAAGGAAATGGACTCACTACGTAGAGAAGACATCTGGCCTCTCATATTTGCTGAAACACTGCTTAGAACAGCTAAGAGATGTAAACAACTGAAAGAATCCATCAACTGATGAATGGATAACGCAAACTGGGACATGTACATAACAGAATATCATTAAGCCGCAGAAATGATTATGGATTATAATTTGTGGCATGGATGGGACTGAAGACCACAGTAAATGACAACACCAAAATACAAACACTACTTGCACCATGCATTTGTGGAATTTAAACGATGATCATATGAAATGTAAGTAGAATGAGGGTTACTAGAGGCTTGGAAGCACCGGAAGGGATCTTGGCAAGAGCTTTAGCGACAGGTGCCAAGTTCGAAGTAAATGTTGCACAGAAGGGTGACTACAGCCAACCCTAACATGCTGGACACTTAAAAAGAACTGCAAGGAAAGAGTTTGAAAATTTTCATCATAAAGAAGTGATGAAAGTGATGGAGGAGATATTTTTAACCTGACTGAACCACTATGCAATGCAATGTATGGAAATGTATTGAAATGTATTCGATATGTTGAAACAGCACATGTCACCTGCAGCAGGTACAATCTTTGTTTTTATGTATAACTTAAAAAACACAAATTTAATAAAAGACTTTCTGAAAATATGAAAGATATGAAAGAGATGTATTCTATGGTCATTACTTCTAGTCCTAAGTATAAATGCAAAAGTAATGAAACATATTCCCCCACATAGTTATACAATGCTGGTATGAATACTACTTAAAATATATCAAGAGTAGAAAGAGCTCAAGTTTCTATCAATTTACAAATGGATCAATAAAATATGTCGCCTTAGGTGATGGAACATTTTTTGGTCGTGAAATGAATGTAGCACAGATGGATGCTGTGGTATCTAAGGGTGAACTTTGAAGACATGCAATGTGAGGAAAATCATTTACAAACCATCACATACTAGGTGATTCCATTTCCTTGAGATGCCAAGGTATCAAATCCAGAGAGGAAAAAAAAAAGGGAAAAGATAATGCTGACTACTGGCTGGGAGGTGAGGAGAATATAGAGTGATTGCTAATGTATAAGGAGTTTTAGGGTCATGAAGAACTTTTTGAAATATATGATAAACTAAGAATTATACAGTTTCAAAAGGTAAGTTTTATGATTACATCTCAATGAATCTGCTACATATTTAGAAGAAAAAAGAACATTGAAGGGGTAACATAGATCGTACTTTTAAACACCCAAAAATTCAGAGGCTGAAGTATCTGTTGATCTGATCCTGGATAGGTGACCCAGTATCAGTTTCCTGAGATTATTCAGCATCAATTAGATTTCAAGAGAATTACTGAGGGGTCAGTGGGGGAAATGACCACTACAGTGCAAACAGTTACTTTGGTAAATTTCATGAAGACCAGAATTAAAGGAAACCCTCATGTGAGGAGTTTTGTTCACATTTTGTTTTAAATTTTTAAAAATGATAATGAGCTCAATAAATAGGAAGGAGTAGAAACTTCCATCCATAAATAGGAGGATTTAGCAAGTTCCTAGAAAGAATGAGGAAGTAAGTCAAGGTGCAGAGGCAGGTGATAAACTTGTGAGAAGAAACACATCTTCTTCTGAGACCAGCTGAAGAGAGAGGAAGACACAGATGCCTTCTAGAACACTCCCTCCCGTCCACAGGAAACACTGCCCGTTCTGCCACTGCTCTGAGTGTCACTGCACTCACTTATTTTTAGCCTTACTATGGGGCCTGTCACCTCTAATTACATCCAATGAGTCCATTATAATTTATGCCATGTTACTATGCATTCTGAGAATGTATTATCTTTCTTTTTAAAAGATAGCAAAATACAAAAAAAAAATATTGTCTAAGATGCCAGGATCAATGGCATAGCTGACTATTCAAAAGGTTTCATTTGCATCTTGGATACAAAGTATGATGTAACAATTTGACAGATCTCAGAAGACATTTTTTTGCCTCTGCTTAGTTGACAAACGTGGACAATTTAATCATGTTGAAGTTTCATTTTATTTTTTTAAAGGTAGTTAATAATTTTTAACATTTATGTGGGTGATTTGTGAGAGAATAATAAATTTGAAAGTTTAAAAAGTTGAAATGTGAAGTGGTATTATTCCCAGAGAAGACTTTCAAAATGATGCTATTATTCATTTACTGGTTTTCAGTTCTTCAAAGTGATCTGATACTAATCATCTGAGACTGAGACCTAGTTTTTAGTTTTACAGAGACTTTGCTAACTGGGTATGTACATTTTAACTAATGGGTGTGATGTGCTCACATTCCTAGGAATTCATATCAATATTTATTTAGTTCACCGTAACTGTTTATGCAGAAAATATCCTATATGACAGGAAAAATAACTTAGTAGCTTCATGGTCTATGATTATTTTTTTGAACGTGCATTTCAGGCTCATCTGGATTTGAGAGGTATAACTTTACGAATGTATTGCAGGATACACAGCTTTTCTTCCTCAAACTGTTTTAGTCACTTTCCTCATGGCTAAGACAAAATATATCCAACACCCACAACTTATAGAAAGGGAGGATGACCTCCCCAGGGTCAGTTGGCGCCAAGGGAGAAAAGGCATGATGAGAAGGTCTGGCAGAGAGGAACGCTGCTCGGGGCGGCATCCACTCAACAGAGCGAACAGTGCACTTCCGGGTCTTGTCCACGTGACCGTCTCGAACTAGGGCCCCACCTCCTAACAACATACCGCGCTGCCGCACTCAATATTGGAGGAGCACAGCGCCCTCAACAACCAGTAACCTGTCAAAATCCCTGCCTCCAAGTGCGTGAGAGTTTTGGGGATGTTCTAGATGTAAATTCTAACTGGTCCTCACCACATCTGCACAATCATACATATACATGTGAAATATACCCCTCCCTCTCTTAGTATGGTGGGAAATAGAAAAATACATCCAAGATCATCGCTGTTCAATTGCAAAGCATGACGTATTCTGGTAAAAGGACATATAAGAAGGAAAGGTAGTTGAATTTTAAAAAGTGAAGGAAATAGTTCATATTTATTATTTATGATGTCCCAGGTATAATTCAGATCTTTGCAAATACTATCTCATTTCATTGAAAACATCCTCTGTTACTCTTTATGTGAAATGAGGGTCAGAATAGTTAAGTTTTGTGCTCAAGCTATTGCAAGTAGTTTTGAAGTTACATGACAAGTATCTGGTTGAGTCTGAGGCTGATGCTGTTTCCATAAAGGATTGCTGGGTATATCAGCAAAAAGATATCTGGATAGTGAAAGTCTCATATAGATTAAAACATTGCAGTGTAAGAGAACAAAATAAATTAGGAGTCGTGTACATCATGACCAGGGAGGCATAAATATGTTTCTGATTTCAACATAATCTGTTACATGTAATTATATATATATTATATATATAATATATATATATGTGTGTGTATATATATATGTATATTATATATATATATATATATATATATAGAGAGAGAGAGAGAGAGAGAGACACACACACACACACACACACACACAAGCAAATATATATATAAAGAAAATGATGCTAGGACTGGGGATTTGGCTTAAGTGGTACCGTGCCAACCTTGGACACACAAGGGCCTGAGTTCAATCACTGCTACCACAATAAAATAATAAAATAATAATAATAATAATAATGCTTATTGGTAGAATACAGCTCAAAAATTAAGACTCAGGAAAACATTGGAAGGCTTTTGTTTATTTGAAACGACCTAATTAGAAACAGTTTCTTCCCAAAGCTGAATATTTTTTCTATTTTACCTGCATTCTCTAGGCTTCATATCAATGTCACTGTAAGACATGAAGTTTCCTCGTAAGTTACCCAGCATAGTTTGGTCTGTGGCCCACATGTTCAAGAGGCACATGAAATCTAAAACTAAGGGACGTCTCTGTATTCTGCTTCAGCACAAACTAGAATACCCATTCAAAACCCTACCTCACTTGACCACCTTATTGGCTAGGTGAATATATTAAGTTACCCTTAACACCTAATTATGTGAACTCCTTAAGGGTGGAAATGCTTCTAAATGTTCTATATGTCCCCAGGAACACACAGCACACTAGCTTCCACTCAGTCTCTCAAAAGCTACTTCATAAAAACGTATGTTTCCTCTGACACTTTTCAGTAGATAACACACACACACAGCTTAGCTGTCCAGACATCTGAGATGTAACTTGTACACAAAGTGGAGACACTAGTTCCCCGCAGAGAAATCATGGGGCTTTGCATGTCATGAGTCCTCTGCACACCTTTAAACTGCTGGCTCTGCAAAACTGTGTAGTGACCTACAATTAATGTGATAGCAGTATAAGCAAAACTTACTTCATTTTATCAAGTTATATTAAATGTTTTATGCTCATGATTTTTTTCAAATAATGTTCTTTATTTCTCCTATTATTTTCTTAAAATTATGATAGAACAAAATGACATTTCCTGAAGATTTCTACATCAGAAAGTTAATTATTTCAGGAAAGAGAAATATATGCATAAGAGTAGTTTGTTATTCAGCTTAAGAATCTATTTGCTAAAATCCTAAGAATCTTCCTGGTTTTCAAATTCCATTAGTTATAAAATAAGAATTCTATTAAAATATTTTAATACCAATATTCAGGTATGCCCCAAAGAAATACTCTATGAAAAAGTATAATTCATTTAGGTAAACACCCTACAGAGGTTCTGAAGTAAAATAAAAATTTATATGAAATTCACCAAAATACGCCATTATTTTCAAATTCTTAAAAAGATTTTCACTTGGGCCGGAGGGTTAGCTCAGTGGTTCCGGCACCTGCCTCGCAAGCACAAGGACCTGAGTTCAATCCCCAGTTACCACATATAATGCTGGGCGTGGTGGCTCACGCCTGTAATCCCAGCACTCGGGAGGCAGAGACAGGAAGATTGCTGAGTTCGCGGCGGCTTGCCTGGGCACCATAGTGAGCTCAGGGCCAACCTGAGCTACAAAGCAAGACCCTGTCTCCAAAAAGCAAAAAAAAAAAAAAAAAAAAAAAAAAAAAAAAAAAAAAAAAAAAAAAAAAAAAAAAAAAAAAAAAAAAAAAAAAAAAAAAAAAAGATTTTCACTTAACTTAATCCTCTTGAAATTTAATTTCTCATTTTTTGAAATTTTAAGAAATGTCATAGTAAACTTGTTCATAACAGCTTTGCAATCACCTCCTTGAATTTTAGTTGTTGAACTACGTCATATGCAGATATTAGACTTTGATATTATGTTCCTTCAGAACAGCGTGTGACTGGCCCTCGCACGGAGCGTGAGGACCCCTGTTCCACTGGAATCCTCAGCGTACCTGATCAACGTGCAATTGCTCTGCTTCCCTGACTGCAAATTGACACTATAATGAAAGTATCCAACATCTAAATAAGTAAATTTATATATTTTAAAATCTCATTTGGGGGCCGGAGATTTAACTCAGTGGTTCCAGCACCTGCCTTGCAAGTGCAAGGTCCTGAGTTCGATCCGTTTACAATGCTGGGTGTAGTGACTCACGCCCACCAGCAATCAATAACACATACCACAGTGCCTGGCGTGGTGGCTCACGCCTGTAATCCCAGCACTTGGGAGGCAGAGGCAGGAGGATTGCTGAGTTTGAGGCTTGCCTGGGCTACATAGTGAGCTCAGGGCCAGCCTGAACTACAAAAGGAGACCCTGTCTCAAAAAAAAAAAAAAAAATCTCACTTGGACATTTCATTCGTACAGCTAATTTATGTTAAATCCTTATTTTCTGTTAGGTACAAGAGAGGAGAACATGCAAATGTCAAGCAATGTTTTTGTCCTTTTGGGTCAATTGAAAAATTTACAAGTAAATGATTATCTGATAGGATGGCTCATCCTTTCATTCTTTTCACTGTTCAATTCTATAAACATAAATTGCTAAAATATATTATTTTTCTGCCTTTAAAATGAACTATCTTCAAGATGATGGGCAAAAATGTGTTAGGACAAACTCGATTAAAATATAAGATTATATTAACTCGATTAAAATATCAATATAATATTATAAATATAATATTAACTTGATTAAAATATCAGAAAATTCTGAAAGGAGTGAATTCTATATGATAAGAAGAGTGGTTGTATTTTGATGCATAAAAGGTTCACTGTTGCCTTCCAGAAAGAATTTTGATATAGGATGAGACAACAAAGCTATTAAAAAACACAAGCCACAAGACTGACAAGGATCTAGGTCCCCTACCCCACGAGAGACAATATACTAAAATTCTTTCAAAAAGTGGTTTCAGGTTTGTAATGTAAAGCTCCTTCCCAAAGGAATAGTTACTGAAATTAAAATGTTGAACTACACATTTTAGAGTGAATACTTCCAATTTAATGTTTCTCCTTTTTAAATTAATCATTCAGCTTATGATCAGAAAAGAAGCATATAAAAGAATGCTTACTGAAAGATAGAGTTAAAAGTAAAAATTAAAACTTTATTTCTGAGAGTCATATTGGGAAGTAGCATTGCAATCCTGGAGAAATCCCAAATGGTCTTTGCTCAAAATGGCACTTTTCTCCCCATGTCTCAAAAGATATTAAACCTCTCTCAGCAGGGGGATTCTGTTGTCCCTGCAAAGTCTTCTTATGATTGCTGAGAGACCTGTTTAAGAACTGCACTTTTTGATGGAGGACACATTTTGACCCTCTCTTGTAATTATCTCCATTTACATAACTGGCACCTAAAAGGCCATTCACTAGAGTGGAACAATAAGCTGTGCTGGCTCTGATCATGTCTATGTTGAAGTTAAGCCACTGCACTGAATCTTGAGACCTGCCGTTGTGAAGTCCCCGGGCATTTCTCCTGCTATTGCTCCACTGGTGTTGCAGGAGAATACTTATTGCCAGAATCCTCTGGCAGAAACTCAATTTCTGAGTCCAATACTAATTCACTGCGAAGTCTGCAGCAGCTGGGACATTGGTATACACAAATGAGGCGTTCTGAAATTTGAAGACAGATCCAAAGTACACACTAAGCACCAACCTATATTCCACAGTCAGAAATAGCTGTTAAGAAAGATCCTGTCAACATTTTACCCTGACAACCCCAAATCAGACCCTAGCAACCAGAGTCCCTATGAAAGTGCTACCTCCCTGATCTTCTTAGAACTATTTTAAAGGTCTCAGCTATGTCCTGCGTAACATGTCTTGGAAACGTGAGACAAGACATGTAATGTTGGGGACAATCTGAAGACACCTTAAGCACATCTTTCCACAGGGAAGGTCCATTCTGTGAAATAAAAAGGTGTTGCAATGAATTTGAAATAGGCATTAGGAAAAAAAAAAGTACAATAAAATAGAGGCATAGAGGAAAGTAGAAAAGTGATGAGAAAGTAGAAAAGTAGAAAGTAGAGAAGACAGTGAGAAAGGGCAGTAGGTCTTTACAATTTCTTTGATTTCTATGATTACTTAGTTAAAAATGGTATCAAGTAACTAATACAACAATTAATGAAATCAAGATATTAAAATTGCTAATTTTAACAGAAACATGGGTCAAAATTTCTATTATTGTTATATATAACACTTTGAAAATTCCTTTGTTACGTTGTAGTATCTATAAATTAGTCTATTGTCAAGTAGTTTCAGCTAAGTTAATCAATTCCTATTAGAGAGAAACAAAATATTACCAAATACAAGGGAAATATGCGCACATTTAAATTTTATAAATTTAACTGAATATTAATGCACATTTACAAATAAATATATGAAGTATTAACCTATATTAAAATTTGAAATTATTTTATTTAAAAATATTGTGTAAGTTTCTAATTATTTGTACAATGGTATGAAAATGGTATGAAATATATAAATTACAAAAATAATACAGTTCCTTTCCAGGGTTTACCTGGGCTATTTACAAGATCACATTAAAATAGCAAAATTTGTTCACAATTACTACAGAATAAAAAATATTCAGAAGTGAAATTTAATCAAAATATTCAAAGATGTACACATGAGGAATGATATATCATTTATAAAAGAAACTGAAGAAGACACAAATAAATTGAATTGTGTACCATCCTCATGGATTGGGAAAATTAGTGGGTAAAAACTTATCTAAACTGCTAAAGCAATTTACAGATCCAATGAAATTCTATTAATTCCAGGCACATTATGATAGAAATAGGAACATTCATATTAAAAAATCTGGGGCCGGAGGGTTAGCTCAGTGGTTCCGGCGCCTGTCTTGCAAGCGCAAGGTCCTGAGTTCGATCCCCGGTGACCACATACAATGTTGGGCGTGGAGACTCAATGCCCACCAGCAATCAATACCACATACCACAGTGCCGGGCATGGTGGCTCACGCCTGTCATCCCAGCACTCGGGAGGCAGAGACAGGAGGATTACTGAGTTCAAGGCTTGCCTGGGCTACATAGTGAGCTCAGAGCCAGCCTGAACTACAAAGCGAGACCCTGTCTCAAAAAAAAAAAAAAAAAATCTGTACAGTCTCAAAAGACTAAAGAATAGGTAAAGCAATCTAGTGCAAGAAAAGTTGGAAATATCACACTGTATGATATAATCTATAATAATAGATTATGTGGAGCTGGGGGGGGTTGAGATAGAGGGGAGAGGTACAAGGAGAGGGAAGATGGAAGGGAAAGGTTCAAGATATAATGTCTATTAGTACTAATTTTCCATGATGATGAATATGTTTATTACTATTAGTATATATAAACTAATCAGAAGAGAAAATATAACCATTAGAGAAAACACAGACATCAGTCACACAAGTTTAAATATTATATGGTTTTGCTTGTCTTAAAATATATATACATATATGCCAGGCGTGGTGGCTTGCGCCTGTCATCCCAGCACTCGGAAGGCAGAGACAGGAGGATTGCTGAGTTCGAGGCTTGCCTGGGCTACATAGTGAGCTCAAGGCCAGCCAGAACTACAAAGCAAGACCCTGTCTCAAAAAAAAAAAAATATATATATATATATATATATGATAGAAAGTAGGAAGAGGATAAAAGTATTGTAATGAAGCACAGAGAATGTATCTAAAAATGTAGCTTGTGTTAGTGCAATTGTCTTATATATTTTATAGGTTCCTTGGCATATTAGTTGGGTTTTTCATCTGTATATAGGTTTATTAACTTCATAAGGTCTTATAAAACAAATAAATCTTATGGTAGAAAAATAAAATGTAGTTGAGGAAAAGGTGAAAATTGGAATGTGTTATGTATATATACCAAGTGAGTAATCATTATGTAATACAAACATATACGAATTAAAATTTTTTATGAAAGGTCAAATGATCCAAACACATTTTCAAAAGAAGACTTACATACTGGGTAACAGGTATATGAAAAATTCTAAAAAAATCAGTATTTATCAGAAAATGAAAATTATCATCACAAAGAGGTATCAGTTTACACATATTATGATGAGTATTTTTAACATGAAATATACGGAAGCTTTCCCAAAATTTAAAAATACAACAATCTTATGGTAAAGAAATTCTATTACTAACTACATTCCCAAAGGAAGTGAAACTGAGTCAGGGATTTAGCTCAGTGGTGCCACCACTTGCCTTGCAAGTGCCAGATCATGAATTGGATCTCTGGTACAGACACCCCCCCAACCAAAACACCCCCCAAAGGAAGTGAAATGAGCATGTTGAAGAGACACCTACATTGCCACAGTCACTGTAATGCTAATCACAAAAGCCAGGATACAGAATCCATCCAAATATCCATCAGTGGATGAACAGATTCTAAAAAGGTGATGGACATGCACAATGAAGTATTAGTTGTAAACAGTATAAAATCCTGTCAAAAAAGACAGGTGGGCTGGAAGGACACTGCCTTAAGTGAAATAAACCAGGTATGGAAAGAAAAACACCATGACCTCATTTACATGTTGAATCCACAAAAGTTGATCTCATAAAAGAGTAGAGGCTACCAGACATGGGAGGATGCGGAGAGGTTGGCCAACTATAAGAGAACTCCAGTTAGCTAGGAGGAACATATGCTGCTGTTACACAGCACAGCGGAGAAAATATAATACAAGGGCCCTCTGTACAAAATCTTTGATATGAAAACTGCAAAACATGCTAAATTCTCATTTCAATTCACTGAGGACCAACATCTACTATAATTGTTCCTTTCCCAAGTGATTATCGGACTCATACGGAAGTTTACTTTATAAAAAAAAGAATTTGAAGGTCAGTTCCTAAAGATTATGACTTAACACTCTTTGAGATGGGGCCTAAGAACTTCTACTTTTTAATAGTTCCCCAAGTGGTTCTGATCATTACCACTATTTGAGAGCTATTGCTCTACTAGAGAAATTTCTGATATTCTTATCAATAGTAATTATAACTATAATAGTAACATTACTATTATTGCTATTATTATCACATAACTATAATCACAATGCTTTACCCAAAATATGGGGAGTAGGATGCCCCTTGATTATTCAATGGTTCCTTTTCTCCTATTTTTATTCACTAATTAAAATACAATGGCAGAATCAAACATTTAAAAACCAAAATAGTGCTCTGAAGATCGGTTCAGAGCATCTGAATGGCTAGAGAGCTTTAAACTTTACTAAAGGCTAAATTATTTATATTTTATATACTTACTTATGCAGTAGTGGGGATTGAACCCAGGGCCGTACACATGCTAGGCAAGCTCACTTACCAGTGAACTACATGCCCTCCCCTTTGAACTTTTTTTGAGACAGAGTATCTCTGAATTGCCCAGATTGATTTCAATTTTCAGACTTCCTGCCATAGACTTCCAAGTAGCTGGGGTTACAGGCATGAGCCATCACCAGGCAAGGTCAGAATAATTATTGACAGTATTAATTCCACAACAAGAATCCAGGAGTTTTATTTTCCTCACTACACAATTAGTTTTAAAGCCATATACCTAAAAATAAAATTACAATGACCAAATGATTCAAATTATACTGTCCTCTATTTAATTCCTAAAAGAGGACACCTCTTCTTCAAGATATTATTCCTTTTTCTTTCCACATTTTCTATTACAGACCACAGAGAACTCTATCACAGACCACTGAAGAGAACCTTTCTTAGTGCCCTGTCCATGCTGTGTGAAACTTTCCTTGCTGTTTCCGCGAGAATATGCTAATGGAATCCCTTCCTCCTTGCTCACTTTGAGGTCAGATCTAGAGGGCTGCAGAGAGCGAGACGCAGGGAAAATGATCTAGAGCCTACAGTATTATTTACTATAGCTACTTTGGTTAGAAACCATCTTTCCAGCGCTGATATGTGATTATATACAACATTGTTTCTATGGAAACAGAAATTCCTAGTTCTAAGTAGTCATTTTTAGAATAGTTCGTATGTTAAAAAAAAGAATTAATTGTTTGAGTATAGGCTACTAGTGAATTTGGGTTAATGAAAGTATTTCTAAATATTTCTCTCTTGTATTGAGGCCTGTAACTTTTTGTTCAGTTTGAGGAGACTTTGAGCTATCATAAAATGGAAAAGCCTATCAACACACACAGCACATGACTTTTCCCAAGTACTAAAGCAATTGTCAGTTGTACTGAAAATGAAAAAAATACTCAAATCACACTCAAAATCACACTATAGTTGCAATTGCAAAATCATTTCCAATTGATAAGGTAACAACAAAGACATATACTGTGTACAATTAAACTGTAGCATTTTTTCTATCAGTTAACATTTTTGTGATTGTTTATACAAGATGTTTTTTAAAGAATGTATTTTTGCTGAAGTATGAAAATTATAGAAATAATTATAAAGCAATAAAATATATGGAAATAAGTGACTATGCACGATGCAGTTTAACAAACAACGTCAAATTTACAGAGAAGTATTTTTGCTTTTGGTAGAGAATAATGTAATCAAAAGTTGGCTGGAAACATTACAGTGGGATAGTCTTCAAAGCTACTGATGAATTATGAATTTAATGCACTATTTGTAAGAGAAAATTTTTATTTTGTAGCATAACTGTCTAGCCATCAACCCTGAAGTTTAACTTCTCTTTTGCATTCCAATACATGTCCTAAGGCAAGTTTTCTGATAAAATTTCCTCTAAAGATTTGGTTAGTCTTTGGTTCTCATCTGAATTTATTCTTTTCCCCCCACACACTCATTGATGCAAAAGCTTTCTGTTGTAGGAGCTGTTCTTTGATTCCTTTTTTTTTTTTTTTTTTTACTGCACCAGCACATAACCGGTTTGTATCAAGAGACGCAGAGAAATGTCAGTACATATTTTTTAAAGTGCCCTTTATTCTGTCTTTATATCCATTTGGTTCAAAAGATTACAGATTTGTCTACAGAAAGTCTTCACTTCAGGAAGTTTAAAACTGTAAAATCAACCTTGTAATGAATATTCAGGATGAGGCCTTTTATAGGGGTAAAAGCTAAACAAAATTTTTACCTGTTTTCATTTATCATCATCTTCCAAGACCTTTCCTGTACTTTGCTTTACCAAACCTTAAACACTGAAAGAGTCATAGCCGCACAGAGATGAGTCGGATGGAGCAGACATTGGTCTTCAATAACTCACTATAGAGACCACCGTATCAGTCACGGAGAATAAAAACCTCATGCAGTACTGTATGAAGCTGCGATTTGGACAGCTTAATTACACGGAATTGAGGATTTCAGGTCAATTCATTCAGTGCATCTCATCTGCACACTCCCTGTAAGTAGGAAAGTTTAGAATAAAACCCTCGATCATGAATCTCATGTCTCCCCAGCCAGGAAAGAAACACGGACAAAACCCAAATCATGAGCTCCTGATCTGCTTATCATTCAAAGGCGTATCTGTTCCCGGCTCTTGTTTCTCTTTCTCTTTCGTAGGACTTGATATACCAGACGGTGCTTCCCACGTTTCCTCAGGGTTTCTCCCTGCCAGCGCGCAGTCTTCACGGCCGTCGTCTCTTCGTTTTCTTCCCTGCTCTCGCACTGCGCATGCCCACACTGACTCGCGATCGAGCGCATCACGCGGATGCCGGCAGCTCGCGGTCTTACGTCCAGTCTCTGCCTCCCACAAACTCACTGTGTCTGTCCTTCTGTCCCGATCACGAGACAAAAAAAATGAAATTTAGCATTTTACCATCTGAACTGAATGCTAGCCAGCTCTCCCTTCAAGGAAGGGAGAAGGAGCCAAACAAACGAAACCTGCCTGCTGTGCCCCAAAGCCCCGCCGGGCCCACGCACAAACGTTGCGGCCGGCCCTGCTCTGCTCTTCCTCCCGCGCTCCCGCGTCGCTGCACCGGGGACATGCTGGAAATGCACCCGCGGAGTGGACTGGTCTCATTCCACGCCCACCAACCTACGCCCAGCTCCCACCCTGCTCCTCGGACTCTTTTAAGCCATTCTGTCCGTTTTTTACATTTGCCCCTTTCACTCCATTCGACACACTCCACACAAAGGCAAATGGATCTTTTAGAAACTCTCAATAATAATATTCAATTTCCTTGTCTAAGTTCTTTAAGGTTTACTTATCTTCTACAGAGGGAAATCTATATACGAATGCTACTTTGAAAACGGAATTTCATGCCTCTCTGCATTTCCTCACCCTGCCGCAGAGGGCGCTGCGCGCCGGTCAAACAGAGCAGGTGTGCTGTTCTAGTGCTGGGCGCTCCGCCCAGAATCCTCCCGGATTCGAGGCCGCCTGGGGCTGCCTCACAATGTGAGAGAATGTTCTTTTCAAACAGAGGTCATCTGCCCTCCCCACTCTGAGAGGTCCCAATTGGGACTCTGTCACATTCACATCCAGTTTTATTTTTCTTTATAGCATTAATCACCCCATTATAACATCCATTTACCTATTGGCTGTTCCCTAACTAGAGTAGCATGTCCATGAACGCTGATACTTGGTTGTAATTGTACACACACAGACTTCTTCAGTGCTAAAAATAGTGCCTTGCATACCATCGATGCTTAAGTATCTGTCAAAAGAATAGGTGAGTAGGTATGGTCCATCTAGTACCTTGGCTTTTGCTATTATAGGACATGAAGATCTCCCCATTTTCTTTTATTTAATATTCAGATATACAGACTTTTATTTACCTAGCCTCAAATCTTATTCACACAATTTTGTTTGAGATGAATGGAAGTCCCTCCCCCCAAAGCATTTTAAGAGACACGTCTGGTTTATTCCATGTCCTCTACCATCCGACCCATCCCAGGTTTTCAATGTTGCTTCATGAGTGTTTTCAGTGTTATCCTCCATCACCACAACCACTAATTCAATCTAACAGGTTACCCTTTTCTGGCCTACTGGAGTGCTAATACCTGAGTGTCAAATCTTCACTCCTTAGGTTTGACTTCGATCAATCCCTTTTACTGCTGTTATCTTAACCTTATAAAATTCAAATTGGTATCATCATTCTCTACTAAAAATCTGTTCAGTGCTCTACCTTGCTAAAATGGCATGAATAGGCCAAAATGAAGACGTCATAGCTCCACACGTTTGGCTTCTTATTCCTCTCCCCTACAGTGCTATCCCAGGCTCTGGAGTGCTTCCCTTATGCACAGGTATCCTGTGCTCCAGCTGCGGTGAAGGACTCAGGCCACAGGGTTTCTAGGAGCAGAACACAAGCTCTTTGCAAAAGGGATCATCCATGGGCCAGAGGGTTAGCTCAGTGGTTCTGGTGCCTGCCTTGCAAGCACAAGGACCTGAGTTCGATCCCCGGTAACCACATATAATGCTGGGCATGGAGACACACCCACCAACAATCAACGCCGCATACCACAATGCCGGACGTGGTGGCTCATGCCTGTCATCCCAGCACTCTGGGAGGCAGAGACGGGAGGATTGCTGAGTTCGCGGCGGCTTGTCTGGGCACCATAGTGAGCTCAGGGCCAGCCTGAACTACAACGCGAGACCCTGTCTCAAAAAGCAAAAAAAAAAAAAAAAAAAAAACAAAGGATCATCCAATAGCTTCAGTTCTCCTCTTGCTGGACTCACAGGTAGTGTTAATAAACATTTGCTAAATGAATGGATGCCTCCACATTTCAAAGTAGAGGAGACTTTGCTATGAAAACCTTTCCTTCAAATTCTTCCCTTCCTTCTGTATATTTGTCAAAGTGCTACTCATCTTTCAGGATGAAGCTTGAATTTCACTTCTGCAGTACACGGCGTCCTGACCTTCCTGAGCACGAAGTTCTTCCTTGTTCCTCCACATGCTACCAATTTTCTAACACATTTGAACAAAACACTTGAATTCTTTAAAAAATATGCATTTTTAAAAAGTTTGTACACTTCAAAGATGAGAAACATATCCTATTTACCCATTTTTTGTATTTCTCACACCTTGGAAAGGCTATGGCAAACAGCAAGTACTTAATGTCTTATTGCATGATGGCCAGATATTGTCATTTGTGTTTAAGGTAAGAAGTTATAATGTCTTTTGTAGAAGAGTATTCTAACTGTGTATGTAATATATGTTGCCTCATTCTTCTTTGCAAAGAGAAATATCATTTTATTAGTGAAGGTAATAGGGTCAAGATAAATTTGTTCCTTTCCTATAAAATCAGGGGTATCTGTGAAACACAGTTCTTCCCCAGGGATCGAACTCAGGACCTTGTGCTCGAGAGGCAGGTGCCAGTGCCACGGAGATAAGTCTCCGGCCCAAGACACAGTTGCAGTGGATCTGCAAAAGTTGGCAGGAACTTTGTTTTTCTGATGCAAGTGTTTATGTGCCCACTAACCATCCCATTCCTCTTGAATGCATGATGCTTGCTGTCTTGTTACTACAGAAGATAGACCAAAAATGATAGCAGCATTTCAGGTGTGATGTCTTTACCCTCTTGAGTCAATGCCACAAGAAGGAGGGTTTGGCTCTCACAGATTTATGTGGAAAATTACTTTCTGAATTTGTTTACACATTACTTTTTAACATCCTATTATTTTTGAATTGATGAATATGTTCCTTTCAATTCAACTCTTAGTCAAATAAGTATCATTGCCCACATGTAGTCAAATAAGTACCATTGCCCATATGTACAGAGTAGTGGAACTGCATCTTAGAAGACACATAAGAATTACCAAGAAATGAGTAGTCATTATTAAAATATTACTTAGAATAGATCCACTTAGTGGCAATGATAGCTTTAAGTGGATATTAATTAATTAATTAAGGTATTTTTAGATTTTGAAAGGAAAGGATAAGTAAGAGTATTGATACATTTTTTTCATTTTGTTTAATTAGATATTTGAAGCCTTACTTATTAATGCAAACATTTAGTTTTGATTAAAGAGTAATAATCTCTGATATGAATTATTTCTAAGAGACCAACTGATATTGCTGCTTTGTGTTTCAAAGAGCAGTTTTTACTCTCCTAGATGCCTAGCAATTAAACATTGTTAGATACACCATTATACAACATGCGACATGTCTTCATTAATAGCTTTTGTGGCTTTAAAGACAAAAGGGGAAAAGTTAGATCTTATACACATACACATAGCCACACTCACACCAGCTCACAAATAATATATAGTTATTAAAATTTTTTTTTCATTTGTTGATCCAACATTCATTTTTAAAAAATCAACTCATCAGTGAAATCAGGCCAGTTTAGCAACTTTAACTGAATTTGTAAAATATTTGAAACAACATTACAGAAATTCCAAATCACATGTGATCTTTGATACTGACATTTAAATGTCATCAAAAAAATCTCTCTATGAAAGTAAAGAATTCTTTCTGTGAATGTATAAAAATAAAAGTTGGAAGCATTTTGATCATTAATACCTCAGATTAAATGAACAAAGAACTTTTTAAAAAGATATCAGAAATTATGAAAATTTGGTACCCGTTTCATGTTATCTGTATTAAAATTTTGATATCATCAATACCTTTTTTGTTTTGTTGCCTTTTTAATGCTAGTTTAAATGAAAGTACATCTATATTACTCAAACTAGAATACTGTGATTCTTTCAAACTTCAATTTTATAAAAATTATGAATTATTGGGCTGGAGATTTAGCTCAGTAGTTCCAGCACCTGCCTCGCAAGTGCAAGGTCTTGAGTTTGATCCAGTAACCACATACAATGCTGGGCATGGTGACTCACACCCACCAGCCATCAATACCACATACCACAGTGCCAGGCGTGGTGGCTCATGCCTGTAATCCCAGCACTCGGGAGGCAGAGACAGGAGGATTGCTGAGTTCAAGGCTTGCCTGAACTACATAGTGAGTTGAGGGCCAACCGGAACTACAAAGCGAGACCCTGTCTCAAAAAAAAAAAATTATGAATTATTTTGCAGTTTAAAAATTATACTAACATAGGGCTGGAGATTTAGCTCAGTGGTTCTGGCGCCTGCCTCGCAAGCACAAGGTCCTGAGTTCGATCCCCAGTAACCACATACAATGCTGAGCGTGGCGACTCACGTCCACCAGCAATCAATGCCACAAAGCACAGTGCCGGGCATGGTGGCTTACGCCTGTAATACCAGCACTCGGGAAGCAGAGAAAGGAGGATTGCTGAGTTTGGGGTTTGCCTGGGCTACATAGTGAGCTCAGGGCCAGTCTGAACTATAAAGAGAGACCCTGTCTTAAAAAAAAAAAAAAAAAAAAAAAAAAAAAAAAAAAAAAAAAAAAAAAAAAAAAAAAAAAAAAAAAAAAAAAAAAAAAACTAACAGATACAAAAAAAAAAGCACAAATGTGACAGATATCTTGGTTTAGAGTAATGTAAGATTACCAAAGTACGTGCACAACATAAACAAAACTGGTCTTGAGTGTTCAGTATCATTGTTCATACTTCTTCGGATGAGTAAGCAAACTATCCTGCATTTCTACACCTCGTAAATTTATCCACTAAGTGTATATCCCTCAACATCCGTCAAGTAAACACACAGTTTTGTAGATACAGTTTTGACTGGTATCATTTTTTTGTACTTTTTAATATCAGAAGTGGAAGTGTCAAAGAAAAAAGGCTGCTGATTTTAAAATGTTTCAGAGAACTGTAAGTGGCCAACAGCATTTATAAAGGCATGTTTAGGAAACAGTACAGAAAAAAATCAGGTAAAATAAGATAGCTGAAGGCTATGGCCAGCGTAGAAACACACAGCAGGTCTACCAGTGTTTTCCCAAGCCCTTCTTGCTTTAGGGGTAACACACATAACATATACCTAACAGCATTTTTATCAGTTGAAAAGATGAAACTTCAGAATCTTTCTGAGGAAAATAATGTTAGGTTCATATTATATAATAAATAGTATAATATAATATACATTTACCATCCATGACATAGTATAACTATTAGAAATATAGACTCCCCAAAGAAGGTCTAACTGATTGGTCAGGGCTTTCTGTTCAAGTTCTGAAATCTATTAGAGAGCATATAACTCCTGTGTTGATTTTTTTAAGAGTGACTATTCTCCAAGTTCAATCCCCAGTACTGAAAAAAAAAAAAAGGACGGAGAAAGAGAAAGAGTGACTATTCTATCTTCACTTATTATTTAACTTCCAAATATTGCTAAAATAATTTATAAAAATTGGTGGACAAATATGCATGTAAAATTAAACCTCTATACATTGACATAACAGAAGGAATGTGTGCAAGAGTCACGCAGAATAACAAAAGGACTGATATTTTAAGCATAATTTGGTTTCATTAATTTCAAGTATGTATAGCAACTTGAGCACTTGGGCCAAGTAGAAGTCCCGCTGACCTGGCTTAATTAACAGATAAGAATAATTTGTAATTAGCACGTAATTTGTGAGAGTGAGGGCTCCTACATGAGTTGAAGTGTTTGAAAACAATTTGATTCCTTAAATTCTCTCCCCTATAATCTTGATTTAATGAATAACTTGCTTAATTAATTGGTGGTTTATTATATAAATTAGTGAGATTTTATTTTTAAAAAATAGAGACAACACGGATGGAGAAATGAGAAGTCAGAACTGCATTTGAGGACCTGCGCACAAGAAAATGTTCTAATAGATCAGTAACCAACTAACAGTTGAAATAAATCAGTTAATTCCAATTAAAACCAATCAAGCCACTTGCCTAGTTTAGAGATGTGGTCGTCTGAGTTCAATTCATTCTACAGAGAAAACACTGGAGTCAAGGCTGAGTGAAGTTCTGACATTTTTTTTAAAATCCAATATCAAATGGTTTTAAACAAGTCATTTAATCTCTGTCTACCTGATAGGGAAAGGAAGGAGTCATGAAGAGGTCATGATTATGTCTCCGTGATTCCAAACATCTGGACGAAACCTGAAAAAATCTATCCATATATCATATATA
>PVIC010000615.1:0-35000 GCA_004025085.1 Thryonomys swinderianus | reverse complement strand
TCTGACTTATTTCAATATTATGGTTTCTGTATCCATCCATTTTTCTGCAAATAATATTAATTCATTCTTTATGGTTCAGTAAAATTCCACTGTGTGGCACATAATTTTGAATGTTGTTCATTAAGGAAGACTTCTTGTCTTTAAAAAGACACTGATAGACATTATATTGTACAACTAAATAGTCTTTTTTGTCTGTTTGTTAATAAAACAGCATGGAGGAAAATGATTTGGAATACTAAGGATATGTCAAAAAGTGCCATATTTGCTAGAGTTTAGAGACAACTTAAAGGCTGAGCTTTCTAACATCCCATATGAGATCATAATCATAATCACATTATGTACAAAGCTTGTGTATGATGAAAAGAAAGAGGATGGTCATAAACAGAACTATTCCTAGCAGTGAAATCAGTTACAGGTTTCTCCACCTGGAATTGGGTAGCAAACAGTGGAGAAGGCACAGAACAGCCTCCTATACTACATTCTTAGTATAGCAAATTAGCTACAAAATTATAACGTTCTAAATACAGGTTATGGTAAGGAGCCATCTTAAAGGAGCCAACACAATGGGGGTACAGTGATGAGCTTCCCCCAGTGACCGTGTACTCAATCCACAATCACTATCAGACTTCGCCTAGTAGCATTTCTTCTTGGCCAACTCTTTCCAAACTCACACATGCATCAGGATTACTTATATGTAACTGCTGAGCCCAACTGGAAGGTTTTATGATTCAGTGGGGCTAGGAAATGACCTATGCATTTTGCATTTCTACTAAGTCTCCCACTGTTGCTTTTGCTGCTGCTCTAGGCCTCGCATGTGAGAACCGCTGGATGGATGGCGGCTTACCTACTGGATCCAGAGCCTTTCACAGTCCATCTTGCTGAGAGGTACAGTATTTCCCTCAAGAGAGAACTGGGACACCTAAAGAGAGGCATTCAGCCAACACATGTCACCCTGATGTTGCACCAAGGCAAACCCCTTCTGAGGCACACCTGAAAAAGTCAGTCCCATGATGTCAGATGGTTTACTATTTCTAGCCTTTAAAAATACGGGTATCTACTGCAATGTTTCTTTTAGTATAGAAACAAGTTTCAGGGCATTAGCTATTTACCCTATCTGGATCACTTCACATAAACAGTAATTAATACCATTTTATCCTCACATTCCCACAGTTAATATTCTGATCCCAACTACTTTTTCTCTTATGTTACCGCCCTAGAGTTAATTTTTCCCTCCTGTTAGAACTGCACCTCACTGGACTAGACTGCAATTTCTTAAGTATATTTTATTTACTAGATCATTACCTTAGTGAAAAGGGATGCTTTTCCTTTCTAGTCCTACTGGCTAAAACAGGAAGTCAATAAATATTTATTGAAATGAGCTGAGCAAGAAGTGCAAAGGGGAGGGCCGGGGACGTGGCTCAGTGGTTCCAGTGCCTGCATTGCAAGTGCAAGGTCCTGACTTCAATCCCCAGTACCCAAAATAAAAATAAAAAATAATAATACAAGAAGTAGTGGAAAGGGTTAAGTAGAGTAAGTCCAAGTCATTATAAAGTTCATATATGGATAAAGTACTGCATAATAAATAATACATATGTGCTTTCTGATGGCTATTTTAAATTTATAAACATAAGTCATATTTGTATCCTATTTTTTATGATCAAAGTTAAGTGAATATCTGTAACTAAAAAAATCTCTATAAGAAAGAAAATATAAGGTGGTAATTGAAATTTATGGTTAATTATTTTAGGAATCAAAAGCAATTCAGCATATCTTGTATCAAAAACAGAGAGTATTTTAGAGAATAGGTCAGTAGACTTGAACAAAAGCAGACCAAAGTTCAACTGAAAATATAATCATTCAATTTCAGTGAGGCTACATTGTAAAGTACAAAACTATTTTATCTCAATTTTATCATCCATAACTGGAGATGATATTATTTTCATCTTATTTAAAAAGGATCATTCTGAGGATAAGAAATGATGAACATAAATGTCACTTGAATAGTATATAATTGTTCTATTATTTTCAGAAGAGAAATATAATGCTAAGCAAGCACATGATTTTCAGTAAAATTTATTAATACCTGTCATAATTGTCTATCCATCTGATAGTAACTTATAAAAGCTACCTTTGTTTACTGTCTTTGAGCAAAGTATTTAACCTGAAAAATATGCCCTCTACTATTGGAATATAATGTGAACACAGCAGGGGAAAATGTTATTACTGATCACAAATAATTTTAAAAATTTAAACTCCATGACAATGTCTCTAGTAACATTATTTGACTACGTTAGGTTATGACATTGCTAATATGTATGTATTTTGTCCATTTGGACTAACAGTCTGGGTAAGCCATTTTCTTTCTCAATGCACCATTCTATTAAATTATAAGAAGTTAATTATCATATTACCTTATGCACATATTTGGTACTTACAGTGTATACATTCCCAGGTTAAAGTTCAGTGGAGTTAGTAAATCAAATGAAAAGTATTTAATGAGTTTATTGACTTGGCTAGGATATTATTATTTACCCGAAGACTTTTGGAACAATTTACATATTCCAAGCAATGCAAAATTTAGATTTATTAGTACTACATGTCCCCAAACAGCTAAAAACAATTAATATATTAACAACAGTACACAAGATAGAAGGAACAGATCACTTAATATATTTCTTTTAGCTTCAGTAACGTCAAATCTTAAAACATATTCTGTACGTTTTCTAAGAATTAGGTATCCACTATTTCAATGTGTAATAAATTGTATACTTTCTTGTGTCTTAAATTCAATTCTATATTTCTAAATTAACTACTAGTTCCTGATTATATTTTGTCAATAACTTCCTAAAAGCAAAATCTTTAAATGTCAACTATTTTTTCGCTTCCTTTTTGTTGTTTTCTATCCATAAATATTTTACTTTCTGTTGATAAGATGGAAATAGTACGTCATACTGATGGATCATATTGCCAATTTAGAAGTTTAATTTAAAACAATTTACTTCATATATGATTTCTTAAAACTGGAAGATTACTGAAACATGTAAATTGCTAATCCATGGCAGAAAGAAATCTAGCATTATGTGAGTAGGAAATGCTCTCACATTCATATTTTCAAATGATAAAGAGATATGAATGCATTTCTTTATTTAGTATGAACAAAATAATTATCATTTTATTTAAAAATAGTAACTATTAGTAAAGGAACAGTCATACTATACAGGAAATCCTTTTTTTAAGTAAATAAATGTTCATTTTATAAAACAGAGTCGGGCCGGAGGGTTAGCTCAGTGGTTCTGGTGCCTGCCTCGCAAGCGCAAGGTCCTGAGTTCAATCCCCGGTAACCACATATAATGCTGGGCGTGGAGACTCATGCCCACCAACAATCAACACCACATACCATAAAGCCGGGCGTGGTGGCTCACGCCTGTCATCCCAGCACTTGGGAGGCAGAGACAGGAGGATTGTTGAGTTCCAGGCTTGCCTGGGCTCCATAGTGAGCTCAGGGCCAGCATGAACTACAAAGAGAGACCCTGTCTCAAAAAAAAAAACAAAAAAACAAAAAAAAAAAACAGTGTCACTGTTCTTGTTTTGTTCTCAATTCTACTGACATACTTTTAAGGTAAAAAAAGAAAAATAGGCCTCTTGTGGGAATAACACATAAGATTTGGTTACTCCAAGGAGAGATTTTAAACTTTGTGATATCTCATTACCTGAAGAAAAATAACTTTGATAAAATTCTCCCTTATAAAAATAAATACTATCCAGCACATGTAAAATTTCTTCCTAAGTACCACATAACTGACGGTTCAGTTAACCGAAAACAGTAAATATATGTAAGCTTTAAAAATATCCCAAGCCTGCTAATTGAAGGAAGGCTCGTGACACTGTAACACCTGGAATTCTATCGACAATATTAAGAGACGCGGTACCGTAATGACAATACTAGATGAGGCATTTTCTTTAAGACCCACCACGGCAGCGGAGCGTGGAGCAGCCAGGGTCTCCGGGTGTGCACACGGATCTAAAGGCTACCAGTACGTTTTGGCGCACATCAAGTTTTAACTTTGATCAAGTATTCATAAAAGCTCCAGGCATCTGAGATTTGATGGTCTGCACATTTAGTGAGGGGGAAGGTAAGAAAGGAAAACTTTCGTGTCCTCTCTGTATTGTGTGTGGTGCGACACTTGCGGCCGATTGTGCCTGGATGCCGGCGCCTTCTCACAACAAATGCCACAAAAACCAGGGTTGGCATTACCACACAATGCTGCCACTTGCCATAACTGTAGTGAGAGGCTAATTTTTTCAAAAGGTAAGCAGTGAATACTGGAGACAAACCAAAATGACATAATTATTTATAAAGACAGAAACAAAGGACAAAGCAAAACAACATTCTGGATGTAATTGTTTTAGCAGAAAGATATCATCAAATCTTTACTGTTGGATAGATTCATATACACTAAAGTGACATAAATCTGCATTAATGGTAAATTTTATTTTTGTTTCAACATTTAAAATTTTTCCAGAATTTGAAATACTATTAATTTCACATAAACAATTCTGATTGAGGAGAAAAGACATCTTCCACTGTATCTTAAATGATAATATTTTGTAAAATATGCATTTTGGTATCATTCTCATTCTAATAATTACTGATGGACTGAGAAACTCTTTTCCAAAGTAGTTTAGTTTTCAAGGTGCATTTCATAGCTTTCTTAGATGCTGGTAAAGAATGAAAAAAGAAATACTGCTTCAATAATATCAGAATCTGAACTTGAAGCATAAATTGTGGTTGCACTGAATTGCAACTTAGGGGTAATTCCAAGGCAATTTCTTTTGAAATTATGTTATGAACACTCTAAGTACATAGTTCTTTGATTTTTTTTGAAGGCTGTTGCTTTATAACACTTTGGGCAAAATGCCACTTATACTTAGGGTTTGCAACCTCAAATTGATAAAGATATGCATACCTTATAGACATTTTAAATATTTAATACTAAAAATTTACCCGAAATTCCATAAAAATAATTATTTGGCATTTTAGAAACATGTTAATCCAGCAACAGTGATCCTGTGACTCTAGATAGAAGTCTGAGTCAGATAGATTATATAACAAGGTATTATAGACAAAAGATAAACACTGGCATTCGATTCTGGTAGGTCATCTGTTCTCATGGTAATATCATGTCAGAAAAATCAATTTTTACAATACCTATTTCCTGACATAACAGAGAATGAAACCAAGCGAGGAAGACAGAGAGACTGAGAGAGAACAGAGACAGAGAAAGACAAAAAAAGAAAGAAAAACTATCTCAGTTATTGCATGATATAATATAGAAAACATCCACAGATCCACAAATCCATTTTCAAAGTCCACATTCTGTGTAAATGAACCACACACACACACACACACACACACACACACACTCACACACTGCCCCATGACTTCCTCCGATGTGTTGACACAGACTACTGTCGCAGCAGCCTGGAGCCACGGGAACACCGAGCAGGAAGACGCAGAGATCCCCGCGCATCTCCTCCCCGTCCCCGCACACAGCCGCCCTTCGCTCCGATGCTGGACCTGCCCTGACAGTACCAGCCACTCCTCAGCTGGCACTCAGGCTTCCTCCTGGTGCCTAGCAACGGTGAGTTTGGGCAAAGTACCACGACAAGTGTTCGCCACCACATGTGGACAGCAGATTTCCTGCCCCACCTCTCCAACCTCTGTGTCTTGCGTGCCTTTAGTGGCCACTCATCCATTTATTATCGCTGTGATTTTTTTGCACAGCATGTCGTGAAGAAGGGATTATGCAATACGTGTTCTCAGATTAGATACTTTGGAATTTGCAGTTAAGTTTCTTTTCTCTATTTTCACAATTAGTCAGCTTATTTTATATTCCATTGTCTGGATATACCACAGTTTATGTATGTAAGTAATAAAGGATATGTTGTTTCCTCATTTTGCTGCTATATAAAACTCTCGTAAGAACTAATATTTAATAAACTAATTCTAAATGTATTGCATTTTTAAAATTGAATTCCTTTTTTAGAAAATGAATTCTTTATTGGTACATTTTATATAAAGGTCACAATCACACTCAACATTGGGGAATTTGATACATTCATTCATTAATAAAGTTGCCTAACATAGATGGGGTGGTTTTATGGTATGTTTTCAATTCTGTGGGACCCAAAGAAGTACAGTTCCCCAGCTAATAGGGAGAATGTGTTTGCTTTGTAAGAATCCTCCAAACTGTCTTCCAGCGTCTACACTGTTTCCCGTTTCTCATCTTCACCAGCACTGAAAGTCGTCACTCTTCTGAATTTCGGCCTCTGATGTGTTTGAAGACATCTGTTCTTACTGCCTTTATGCGTGTTTCCCTAATAAAATAGGATGTGGGGTGGATTTTCATATGCTTATTTGCCAACTTCATATTTTGTCGTGTCAGTCTTTGTAGCATTTGTTCAGTGGATGGAAATACACATTTCATCTTTAACCTCCAGTTGGTAATGTGCCTCATTCTAACTGAAGATTCATTATCTGTCCACTCTGGGCTTGATGGAGGAGAAAAGAGTGAAAAGATGGGGTGGCTTTGTATTTCCTGCACCTCTCACACTTTATCTAATCTAGTCGCTTCAGCCTTTGAGGGTAGAAGAATGAATAATGATGCAAATAGAAAAGTGGGGGAAGACTGGAAAGGAAAAAAAAAAAGAGGGAAGAAGTAAGGAGAAATGATGAGCCTAAAGAGTCAATGAATACACAGAGCCAAAATGCTCAAAGTCCTAACTCAAGTACTCATATAACGTAGATCATAAGATGAAGCTGAAACCAAATCACTACTGCTTTCTTTCCAGCCGATTTGAAAAACTCGGATCGTATTGTTTAAAATTACAAATGGCTACATCTATAAATTGATGTGAAGAGGATCATACCTTGATTTCTCTGAAAATGTTCAAATGAATGGAAGGTAGGAAGTGATCAAATTTTACATGAAAATATAGTCTTAGAAGATAAAGTATTTTGCAGTTTTTTTTATAACTGTGTAGCAGTATCTGTAAAAAAACCTTAAACATCTCAAAATCAAGATTATCACTCAGAAAGTGTCTACTACATCACTGACAAAATGATTTGAAACATATAAAGCATCTGCTTTTGCAGGTGGAGTCATGTAATGAAATCGTACACCTCGCAGTGACTCTCATTCTTTGTTCTATCCGTCCTTCAGAAGTGTTCGTATTTCACAGTATTGTTTTCTTTAGCCTCCAGGTTTGTGAGCTCATTAACAGGAAATATGTTGAGCCTTCCAGAAGCTAGTTAGTAACATAATTTCAGAAATTCTAAAGTTGTTAAAGAGGTTCAACGAACACATAGAATCGAAATGCTAGGTAATTTAGGAGTCCTTGGGCTTTGAAGTGCATTCTCTTAGGTTTCATAAAAAGTACGTAACTGAAGCTTAACCCTGAGACTCCACATTTATTATGATATTGATAAGTTGAAGTGAAGGTTTTAATTTTTTTTAGCTTTTAAAATAACCATGACTATTTCCACTGTGGGAAGACAGCATAAGCAAACCCGCAGATTAGTGCTCTGAGTAAAACTAACAGCCAAATATAAAATATAAAATTGGATATGAAGTATATGCCAACTCTCAGTCCTTAGCTCATGAGTCATAAAACTTTGAAAAACCTGTATTTGAAAGGGGTAAATGTCCATACATGAACAATCATTCTATTTTATATGACTCAGTGGTTTATTGGTTAGGGTGCCCAAACAGAAATTACAGATAGCCTGTCTTATGGGTGTTAACCGCCCCCCAAGTACTGCTACCTCCGAAGTGTCAGTACACATGAACATGATTCAAAACAGACTTTGTTTACTGACTTCACATTGCAAGCTGATGGTAGCAGGAGTGGCTGAACTTGCTGCTGTGGCAGTGGAAGTGACTTCATTTTGCAAAGGAGGGAAATGTCTTTGGAGTTCAGTGTCATGGGAAGGCGGGGTTACACCCTCTGGGGTAGGACTCGACTCCAGCAACTCTAATCTTGAGCTGTGAAACCTGGTTTATCAATTTTATAGACAAATGCATATTTACACCTCCACACATCATTAGAGATTTCTAAAAATTCTATAAATGAATATTTATCTAAAATTCTATTATGATGGTAAGTATATGTAAAGTGTCTACCAATGCTAGAGAAGTGCTGAAGCACTTGATTAGTAGATATTCTCCTCTTATTCTTGTTCCTGATATTTGTTTGTTTCCTGATATTTTCATCAAAATTATCCAGAAAGTACAATATTTTCCTGGTTTTGAATTAAATTCTCTGAGACATCAAAATGCAGATATAAACATTTATCCAGAAAGGTTTCATTAATTTAAAACTTCAGAAGTATATAAGGAATGATCAAGCTGGACATGAATTTTTAAAATTTTCCCATTATGAGACATTTCTGTGAATACCCTGCAGTGTAACCTCACTCTGTGCCCACGTGGCCCATGCTGACTGCCACTGTAGCCACAATGGAACTCTTTGGTGGACGTCTCTTCGAGGTGTCATGGAAAATATGGTAAGAAAAAGATGAGTGCCATCAGACAGGAAGGCAAGTTCCTAAGTCTGGCCTGTGTGTCCCTTCCCACACTATTCACTGCATGTGGTTTTGCCACTTCGGACTCTTCCTTAATGCTAAAATGATCAAGAAATGCAAACATTTCGAATGGATTCAGACACGGTCACACACCTGACAGCCCAAGAAAAGATTCAAAAGCAGGGTTCCCGGGCCACTGCAAAAGGGGCGAAAGTACAGGACAAGAGTGCATTAAGTGAGTAGAAGGATTCTGAGGGAGATTAATGACAAAGTCCCTCTTTCTGTAATAATAGTTTGAAATTTAAGTGCTCACTATATTTTTCCTTCATGCTTCATATAGGTATCTCAACACATCAACTTTTTTCCAACACATCGACTTTTAAAATCTGGTTTTGACAATGTATTTTAATAACACAAATGGAGCTCTTATTTTAAAGAAATTTAAGCCATAAAATATGACATTTAAAAAATTCTGTATTGAATAAGAAAATACTATATTGTGTTTTGTGTTTCCATTTATTTAAACTGAAAATGTGACTGATATGAGTTACTTTAAACCAGATATAAACCATAGTTCTCATTTAAAGAATTTCAAACTTTTTTTCTTTTTAGACAGGGACTCACTTTGTAGTTCAGGCTGGCCCTGAGATCACTATGCAGTGAAATAGATTACAGATAGGCAAATACCAGATCTTCTCTTTGATATGAGCACCTGTAGATGCAAATGAGCTCTAGAAAGTATGACAGTTTTGTAGAATGGGAAATTTCCAAAGGAAATTTGGTATGGTAATGTAATGAGGGGAAAGAATAAATATGATTTTGAAAGAAAATAAAAGAGCATGTATATAGGGAGTGGGAAGGTGTGGGTGGGTAGGGATGTGGGTAAAAATGAGAAATAACTTGTGTCATATACTGGTACAAATTCCACAATTTTTTGTGTGATTGTGAGATGTATATAAATTGTACCAATAAAGAATTCAATTTAAAAAAACAGAATTTGTTACAATACAAAATTGTTAAAATCTTAACATTTTTACTAATCATGTATAATATTCAACTGTACATAAACTTACATATTTTAAAGATGTTTTAAGGCTAAAATTATGCAGTTCTCTTTATAAAAACTAGCTATTTAATTAAATTCAGAGTACTCAGTACTTTCATATTGGGATTATCCAATGGAATATATTCATTATAATGTAAGAAAAAAATTCTATACAATCTGTTACCCAAAATGCATCTTTTATTCTTAACTTCTTTCTGGTGTAGTGTACATAATTACTCTGATTGTGTTTCACTATTAATACAACTTGTGATGTCTATGGCAATTTTGGGCATTAAATCATCAATTTATTTTCAAAAGCATGAACAGCTAATGTCATTGTTATTGCTCTCAAGCCAATGCTTTTAAAGCTATTTTATTATATCTACTAATCAATGGATAAGTTTCCAGATACCAGGAAGATTTTTATTTTTTTCTTTGTAAAACCTGTTACCGTACCCATGTGTAAAGGGTATCCTTATCTGCCAGACTCCTCAGTGGCTTACATTTTCACATAACAGCAGAAGTATAATGCACATATGGGAAAGTTAAAATTAATGTGCTTTATCCTTCTACATTAAAGTGGAGACTAAAATGGGAAGGAATATTTAAAGTGCCCATCAATAAATTAATAAAGAAAGAAAATATGGAGGAACATAATGAAGAAAATTTATATATACAATAGAATACCACTCAGACATTAAGAAGAATATATTTGAGTCTTGTGTAGGAAAATGGTTGCAATTTGAGTCCTTCTGCTCAGGGAAATAAATCAGACAAAGGTTGAAATATTGAATGGTTTATCTTATACCAGAAATCCAAAATATAAATAAGCTGAGCAATAAAAGAGGAGATAGGAAACAGGGAGGTAGAAGTTTTGCAGAAGGCAGGGCTATCCGGGGGTGGGGAAGTGGAGAAGGGAAGGGGAGGTAGGAAGCACTAAGACACAATCTGTATGTGGGCCTGTACCCTAAGACAGGCTTACTCACCAAGTATTATCAATATTTACCAATGAAATACTTTAAAACTTTCAAAACTTCAAAATACATGCACACAAATAAATTCTCTTGATTCTTGGCAATACTGGTAGGACACTGGTATTAACAGATAATTCTAATGCATTTATTTAAAAATGCAGCACAACTGAAGAGACCCAAAACCACATGATTGGCTTTATGAAGATTACTTTAAAAGGTAATTTTGAAAACATGGCAAGGAAAACTGCTACACAAGAGTCAGAAAATATTATAAGAAGTGGGAAGTACACAAAACATTAAGATAGACAGTTATTTTATTCAAGTGTGATTTATATCTGCAAACTGGAAAGGACATTTAAAACTTAATTGAGTCAGAATGAAAAATGCTCTCATGTCTTAGGTGTAATGCTAGAAGAAGTAGACCAGTAAATTTAACTTTAATTATAATAATGAGAGGATGTTACAGGGCTGCTTTATTACTTTAAAAAATGTACATCTAATTTAATTACATTAAAATGTCCCCATTTGTTAAAATCCTAATTATAGTTTCCTTTTTTTTCAAAGTATTTATTGAACAATTACTATGTATCTGGTACACATTAAGCACTCTTTAGACAGGGTCTTTAATGTCAAAGGTTTTATATATTTTGATAAAGAGATACTTTAAGATATACACAGGTACACAGGTATATATACATATTTTAAAGTCACTATCAAGTCTCAAAAGGTAACAGCATCAGATACTGGTGAGTCTTGAGGAAACGGTCCCTTTCATGCAAAAGGGGGTCACCGTTCCGACATACTGAGTCTCAAGTTGGTAGATGGGTGGGAATGAAGAGAGAGATGATCCCGTATGTGTGACTGGCCTATTCCAACATCCATAAGCAAACTTCATTTCAGGATTATCAAGTAGAATTGAGTGCAATATCTAAAAGTTTGGTATTTTGACAATGGTTTTGTGGCTTTCTCAAAAGGTGCTTAATATAATAAATGTAATAATTTTAGATGACATAGAAGGATATGTGAGATTGGACAGTAAAAACAAAGAAGAAAATTGAAAACCAGTATCTACCTCAGCTGTACAATTATTGAAATTTGAGACAATGAAGGTTGTAGTGAAACAGAAAAAGAAAGGGTTAAAGTAGTTATCATGATAGAAAGAACAGCTGCTCTCAAGAAATAAAAGAATAACAAATGCTGGTGAGGCTGCAGGGAGAAAGGAACCTTCTCCACTGCTGGGGGGAGGTAGACTGGTGCAGCCACTGTGGAGATCAGTGTGGAAAATCCTCAAACAACTAGGATTAGAGGTTTCATTTAAACCTGCTATTCCCTTGCTGGATATATTCATGAAAGAATTAAAGGCATCAGACCACAGTGACATATATGCACTCATGTTTATAGTTTGTAGTAACTAAATCTTGGCAATATCTCAAATGCCCATCAACCACATATTGGATGAAGAAGTGATTTTTTAAAATAAATAAATAAATAAATAAATTTTAAAATGGAGTATTATTCAGCCACAAAGAATGATGAATCAGAGACATTTATAGTATGGATGCACCTTGAGAACATAATCACAAGTGAAATAAATAGGACACAAGGGTAAAGATCATATCATTTCTCTACTGTTAGACACTGAAAGTGTAAATGAAATCCAAAATATATGACAGGTATTGTGAAACAGGAAGAAACTGTTCAAAGGGAAACAGTAACTGGGTGCAGGGAAACGCAAAGAAGGGAAAGACAAACCTTGATGGTAAAAAGCAAAAATATAGAAACAAAGCTTCTGCACAGGAGGTGGGGCTTGAAGGGAGGGTGGGGTATTGGGAAAAAGAAGAATCAAGATATATTATGCAGGGCCGGAGGGTTAGCTCAGTGGTTCCAGCGCCTGTCTTGCAAGCGCAATGGCCTGAGTTTGCCCCGGTAACCACATACCATGCTGGGCATGGAGACTCACACCCACCGCAATCAATACCACATACCACAGTGCCAGGCGTGGTGGCTCCCGCCTGTAATCCCAGCACTCGGGAGGCAGAGACAGGAGGATTGCTGAGTTTGAGGCTTGCCTAGACTACATAGTGAGCTCAGAGCCAGCCTGAACTACAAAGTGAGACCCTGTCTCAAAAAGAAAAAAAAAAGATATATTATGCACAGGTACAAATTGTCAGTGAAGAATGTAATCATAATGTATTACTAAAATGTAGCAATAAATCTGATATATTAAAAAATGAAGTTAGGCTGTTAGTGGTTTTTAAAAACCACTTGAGAGTAAACTGTAAGCAAAATATATAATGATTTCTTACAAATCTGATGAACTGGAAAATATTACAGACATGTAAGGAAAAACAAAACCTATTTAAGGAATCCGATAAATATCTACTTTCATATGGTACATGGAACCCAATTTACATCCTGAAGAATTCTGTGATTTCAGCACTCTATCTACTAGACCCTGTAAAAGAGAACACTGTTTTCAATCATGGAGTGGTGGAGATAAGAGAGACAGTTTTTGACAGGAAATTTCCATCTAGAAATTAGGATACTCTTCCGTCATACACTTTACAAATATCTTTTTTTAAAGTTTATGTGATGGTAATAAAAAAAGGGAAACAAAGCTTATGTATTTAGGGGGTGGGGGCTGTGGGATGGTAGGGGAATGGGAAACAATGAGAATTAAATCGTGTCATATACTGGTACAAATTCTTAATATACAGTGTGATCATGATGTGTATATACAATGTACCAATAAAGATACAAATATTATCTTTGAGCAGTAACATGCAAACCATGTCTGCAGTGGCTAATCTATCACCAAATTAAACAAGGATCAAGTAACTTCGCTGTGTTTTCCTTTGTTGTCAACTTCTTTCATAAGTTCATTGATGAGTTTATGTTCTAAATTAATCACGTGTGCTCCTGCAGTGTAAACAAAGAACAGAATGTTCCTGTCTACATATGTTCATTCCAAACAGCAAGATAATAACAGTTGTAATGGAGAACAAAAGGCAAAAACAATTTTTTCCCAAAAGGTGCATATGAGAGGAAAAGAGACAGGCATACCTTGAAGTGTATTCTTGTATTTTATCAGATTAAGACATTTTTCCTCAGTCACATTTTCCAAAACATGTAATATACAGTGTTCATCTCAACTCAGGAGAAATAAGATATGTAAGAAAGAGTTTCAAATTACATTTGAGCGAACACAGATAGTTGGCGAAAAAGTTAAGCAAACTGATACCTTTATTTGACAAAAGACAACAAAAACTACTGTACTTATTCTTAGCAAATAAGCCCTGACGTCAAACTTCACCAGCCTCCACAGATGGAGAGGGCTCCATGTGTACATGCTGAGAAAAACAGGAGAATAGAAATCCAGACTAACTGCCAATTCCTATTAAAACTATTTTCTCCTCAATCACTACTTCAAGCACACATATATAGAGGACTAGCAATAGAAGCAAGAAACAATTCACATTTCTGATCTTCATGTAACATTAAGTACAGATAGGAAGGAATTAATCTCTAGAGTACCCCAAGTCATTCTGAGACTCTGCCAACATGGAGGAACATATAAAAAAGGAAAGTGATCAAAGATAGCCACATTATAATTAAAAGTTGGTTCATGTGACCTATTTTAGGCAGGTCTATAATATTTTCATGATTACGCATCAGTGATGGCAGAAAATTTGTCAGATAAAGAGGTCGACAGAACTTCTGGCCAGATTTCACTGTTGTTATAGGGTTACATGTTTTATTTTGAGATCTGTAATTTTTCCCCTGCTGGGGACATACACAAAAGAATTACATATCACAGCAACATAAGCACACCCTTCTTTATAGCAGCTCAGTTTGTGATAGCTCAGTCTTGGAAACAACCCAAATGCTCATCAACTCTAGACTGGATGAAGAAGATGTACGTTTTATTTTTTTTTTATAAAATGGAGCATTTCTCTGCCATAAAGAATGATGAGATTGAATCATTTATACTCAAATGGACGTACCTTTAGGACATACTCATAAGTGAAATAAATAGGTCACAGATGTGAAAATAACGTATCTTTTCTCTGGTGTGAGAAACTGAAGTTGTAAATGTATTCTAGAAGGCATGATTGATATTGTGAAATAGTAAATATTCAAAGGGAAATTGGGTTTAGGAGTAAATAATGAGGAAAGGAAAAAATGATAATTAAAAAGAAAGGAAACAAAGCTTGTGTATATAGATAGGGGTGGGGGGGTGGTGTGAGGGTGGGTAGGAAAAGGGAAAAATAAGAATACCATAGTCCCGGTGTGAGTTCTCTTGCAGGCGAGATTGGCCACTCTGGAGATGTTCTGGGAGGGGACTTCATCCTTGCTGTAATGAGGGTGGTGAAGCAAAGCTAACTCATTGTGGCAACAGAGAAAGGGAGTCCCTGCAAACGCTGCTCCTGTCTAGAGGTCTTTAGCGGGCACCAGCCATTCCTCCGGGCAGAGAGCATCCACCTGCCCATCTCTAGCAAAGGCTATTTCGGTTTGTCACACCGCAGGGCCCATCACTTAACTCTTCTTCACCCTTCTGAATTGATGTTCACATTTCTCGAACATTGACTGTGGATTGTAACTCAGAGGCTTACTGCAGTTAGATTGGACACTCAGAATTAACTGCCATGGACAGGTCTCATGACTAGTTACGTATCATCTGCAGATCACAGTGTTCCTTGAGCTTTTGAAAAACACCATAAAAGCACTAAGTTAATTCTGGCAATTATTTTTAAAAATATTTCTAAAATATTGATGGAAAATTTAAAATATGTATGGGGAAAAGAAAATGAGTGAAAAACTTATCTGTAAAACTCTAAAACAAAGGTAGTGATGATAATGTTGTATCCGTACATCGACTTAAATTCCAGTTGCCCCTCAAAATTGCTATTACATTGATCTTGAGCAATGTATTCTCAGTGTTGGAAAAATTTATATTAGGAACAAAATGTGTTTTTCTGACCACATATGCAGTGTGATAGGATGATCAAAAGATATGGTGAATGTCTGCATTTTTAAAATATTTACTACAGTAAAAGGCATATTTCTCCCTCAGATATTCTCTCTAACCTTGAACGCACTTATGCAATTGTTCTTACTTCATTTTTTCAAAAACATCTGTTGGGAAATAATTTAAAGAGCTTCCTCGTGGAGTCCCCCTTTGATCAGCCTTGGCCTTTGGCCCTGGGCAGGCCCAGGGTCGTGTGTGGGTGTCAGGTACTGCGCACAAAATAAATGGTCAGTGACCCCCAAGCACACAGTACTTTCACACGTATAAATGAACAAATCATAAATGAGATTCAAGAAACAACAGCCATAAGGGTATGCAACCTGGGTACTATATTCATATTTTACTGAACTGGATTTTCATAACAACTTGATAAGGGTCATACAATCTATATTTTATAAATACATTTTGAACTTTCCGAAAAATCAACTCATGAGTGGCTTCAGTCACACAGCAAATCTGTACAAAAATATATTAGTACACTTCCTAAATCTCAGAAGGCAAGAATCATTTAAATATTCACTAATAATTGCAAAATTTAACCAAGTAGATACGGTAGGGTACAATTCCTTAGTCTACTATGTTTTTTTACATTCTTGTTTCATCCAAACTTTTAATGGCCTATGTAATTTTTACTAAAAGTATCTTTAGGATATCATATTCTGCATGGCAGCTCATTATATAAACCATTTCTGGTTAATCAAAATGAAAAATTTAAATTTTTAAGTTTTCAGCATGAGGGAGCAAGGGAAGGCCTAACCATTTTTAGATTCACAGAACATAAGAAGAAAATGCTCTTTAAAAAAAGAAAAATCGTTGTTGTCTAATTGTATTTTTTTAAAAAATAAAGTTCGCCTAAAAAATAAAAATACTATTTGGTAATTCTCATTTTTTACCCATATCCCTACCCACCCACACCTCCCCACCCCCTTTATACATACTCTTTTATTTTCTTTCTGATTCATATTTATTCCTTCCCCTCATTACATTCCCACATGAAATTTCCTTTGGAAATTTCCCATTCTATAAAAACTGTCATACTTTCTAGAGCTCATTTGCATCTACAGGTGTTCATTAACTTGTGTTACATACTGGTACAAATTCCCCAGTGTTATATGTGATTTTGAGATGTACATAAATTGTACCAATAAAGAATTCAATTAAAAATTAAAAAAAAGAATGACAATCTAAAATAATCTAACTTGAAAAAAAAATACTATTTGGTAAGTTGTCTGGAAAACAAACTCATATTCACACAAGAGAAATTTTAAATTGGTGTACACTTTCTTGCACTGTTTTATTCAGAAAAAAGTCAAGGCTTTACACTAAAAATACAGTTTAAATTTATCACTATAGCACAGAAAATAACAGAATATAGTTTTTAAAAGACTTTAGGAAATTTATTTCCTTGTTTCTCTGGAGAAAAACCAAAATAATACAATTCTCTCTTTCTCTCTGTCCCTCTTCCTTTCCCTCTGATTTTAATTTGTTGGGTTTTCTTTGTGTTTATCGTGTTGTGTTATTATGGACTGAACCCAAGGCCTTTCCGCTAAGCCACAATGCCAAAATTTTTTAAAATTTATTTTTAGATCGAGTCAAAATTGACACTATTGCTAAATTGCCCAGGCTGGAAAAAATTGAAAAAAAAATCAAGTTACAAGCACCTTCTAAAGAAATGCAAATATTCTAATTAAAACCCTGGTCAAAATGGATACTATTGCTAAATTGCCCAAGCTGGGCTCAAACTTGCAATCCTCCACCTCAACCTCCCAGCATGCTGGGATAACAGGCATGTACCACCAGGCCCACAGACCCATAACACGATTTCTAAAACGAACTTGAGGATCTAAATGCACTGAGCCTCCATGATATAATGTGCCGGTGAAACACACTTTCACACACAAAACTAAAAAGCGCCTAAATGGAGGGAAAGAAAATACTTCCTGAGGTGACCATCAGTGATGGTGGGTTCTTTTTATGAGAGAGACTGAAACAGACAGGTACAGACAGACAGAGATGGAGAGAAACAGAGAGAGAGTGAGACGGAGAGAGACAGAGAAGCAGACAGAGGGAGGATATCAGGAAAAACAGAGAAACGAGTATCAATTTTAAAAGCATAGAAAGCAACATATGCCCCAAGTTGTCACTGTTCTTCACATTTTGTTCTTTTGACTGTTTCTAGCCGTTGGTTCTGCTAAACCAAGTCAGAATGCAAGAGGCAACCACATAGCCAGTACTAATAGGATAGAGCACATAGATTAGGATTATGTTAATTTAATCCTCAAATATGAGGCAGACTTACTGATGTACAAGTGGCCTAAATTTAAAGCTCATCTATCTCAGCAAAAGCACATGGAAAAACATATAGTAGTCCAAGTGCTTTATAATGTCAAGTTTTCTTGTGTGATCTTACTTTTTAATTATTTAATCTCTTATAATAAATGTATTTAAATTCTTTTTGAATCTATTATTATGCTAGGTCATTTTGAATGGCTTTCACAATTACATTGATTCAGCATGGGTGATAAATATTTAGATTTATGTCGGCTCTAAGAGACAGGTGAAGCCACCAAAAAGTTGAAGTATTAGGACTTTGGTGACAAATATAACCCCATGATTCATTCTAATGAACTGTGCTAAAAAAAAACAAAAAAAAATATTACTTCCTTATAATTCTCTCCAACTTCTTAATAATCCTAGCTGTTTTTCCTTAGATGATCTTCATTTTTTGAAAAACGGTTTTAATGTATGTTCTTTCTTCAAATACAATGCTTCAATAATTTCCAGCTGGAAATGTACTGTGGTTTTAGAACCAGGTAATCAGGTATTTGTTTTCCTCAAACCCTTCCTGGTGAGGCTCAGAGGCAGTCTTCACTGAAATTTACCAATTTATTATCCTCTCCCTAAACCACATTAAGTCTACAAGCTTTCATTTTCACTTCCTGAATGTCCAAGGTTCCTCTAAGCATATTAATTTTTAGGAGGCAGGTGCGAATTTATGGCTCTTGCCCCATGAAGACAAAGCGGCAGGAGCCCCGGGACTAAGGGGCCTCATCCCCGAGCGCAGGCGCAGCAGTCTGCTCACCGGCTCCTCCGGGAAGCCGGTGCTGGCTCCCTCCATGACAGCTATACGTTTGATTTGTTATTACTAGAATGATGAAATTTCTCCGCGTGTTCTCTGAGAAGGTACAATTTAAATCTTTAAAATATTTACTTTCCTTGAAGAACTGAGAAGACTATTTGCAAGCATCTAAACTTTTAATTTTTTTTTTTTTTTTTTTTTTTTGAGACAGGGTCTCGCTTTGTAGTTCAGGCTGGCTCTGAGCTCACTATGTAGCCCAGGCAAGCCTTGAACTCAGCAATCCTCCTGTCTCTGCCTCCCGAGTGCTGGGATGACAGGCGTGAGCCACCACGCCCGGCACTGTGGTATGTGGTGTTGATTGCTGGTGGGTGAGAGTCTCCATGCCCAGCATTGTATGTGGTTACCGGGGATCAAACTCAGGACCTTGCGCTTGCGAGGCAGGCGCCAGAACCACTTAGCTAATCCTCTGGCCTTAAACTTTTCATTTTTAAGGGTAAGAAATACTGAGAAATACTTGTGCGTAGTTTGGAAAACAATAACCAAAACTTCCCCCAACCCGATGACAAATAAAATGATGAGCTTCACTAGCTACTGTTGTCTAAAGTTTTGTGATAGAATATTTTAAAATACTTTCAATCACAATGAAGAAAGTTACCTGTCTGAGTCCTGAGTTTAATTTCTCCAGGCCTAATGTCCTCATTTAAAAATTAATGGATTTCTATTAGAATATTTGCATTTCTTTAGAAGGTGCTCAGTAACCTGATTTTTCTGAATGTTAGATCTCTTTTTCCCTTCTTGAGAAAACTGTTCAAATATGATAAAAGATGTTGAATATCAATGCAAAGAATGTTTACTACTTGGGATAGCCATATTTATTTCTAAATGGTTTTTAAATATTCTTAAAATGTATTTTTAAAGTACTACAGAAATCTGTTTAAATTTACTGGACAATTTGAAAGAACCATATTTCTTTTGTCTTTGGTTGTACTCAGAGAGACCTTTTCACAAGATTCATTCTGCATATTTCTTAGCCCTCAAAGAGCTATAGAAAGAAAGGGATGTTATTTATGTACAGAACTTCCATTTTCATTTTTGTGCATCTCTATGGTTTCAAATGAAACCAATCTAAACCTTCATCCTCAAATCTGAAATTGTGAGTATTCAAAAATTCTTCAAAACAAAAATTTTCACTAGTCAAAGTAAAATTATTTAAACTCTGAATCTCACAATTTGTAGTCTATGACATAGAATTAATGCATATATATAATCAAATAATAGACTTGTAAGTATTAAAATGTTTGACATACTTTGGTAGTAAAATTACAAAATACCTCAAATTTTATTTTCAGTACAGTTTCATTGTTTTAAAAGTAACTATATGATGTGCTCCATAAATATTTGCTAAATTTATAAGTGAATAAATACAGAGCAATCAATAACTTTTTGTAGCCTGAAAGTCTCACCTATAGTTTGACATATGTGGAGAAAAATTTAGCTTTCAGGCACATTTTGACAGCTAATATGAAGCAGAAGCCAATTCCTATTTCTCTGATTTCAACCTCATCACAATTTTCTCTTCAATAAAAACCCAATCACCTCACCTACACCTTATCTGTTATTTCATAAATCAGTTCAAAAGCAACAGTGTGGGATCTGATGATTGTAGAAGACAGAGAGATGCTAGTGTGGGAGAAATATTAGATAATTGGATGAACAAACCAGGAGGCTCACATCATGACTTACTGCATAAAAAGTAGATAAATACTAGAAGGAAAGTCAATGTTTTATAAATGCATGGATTAGAAAACTATGTGGTTGTTTAACTGTATTTATTTATCAGAGTCAGGTACACAGAAAATCCTGCCATAAAAATTCCCTAGCTAAACACCATTAAAACTTTTATATTGTTACTGATCATCTGTTATTTTCTAGGATTTTCAATTGGGCTAAGAGTATAAGCTGTAGTTTATTTAAAATCAATAAAAAGAAATCAAGAGGCTAAGTTTAGCTAGACATAGAGTAAAATGAGAATTATAGCTCTGTGAGTGTCAGGATATTTATTACGCTGCACATATAGAGAATCTATATATGTCTATTATTAAGCTATAAAAAATTTCATGTTATTTATTCATTTTGTGGGTATGCGTAGATTTTCAATGAATACTTAACATCGCTCTTGTATACCAATAGCTGGTGTAAAAAAGTAGACACAAAAAGTGTAGATGTTAGTATTTTATAAGATAATCTGAGAAATCTTATGTTTTCTTTTACTTAAATATATTTGACAACCAAGTTCATACTGACATAGTGCTTAGCATGGATCGCGTGGCACTGCTACGAGACGGAATGGAGGGTGATGCTCAAGGTCTTGCTCAGAGATGAATCTTACATGGATTTCCTGTTTTTCAGAGCCGCATAAGGAAGTATAAGAGTCCTGAAAAAGACCCAGGGTGCCTGGAGCAGCCCTCTCTGCAGGTCTGACTGTGCCAGCAGATGACACCGTAGACATAGCTAGAGGAGAAGAGTGCAAATGGTCAGATTTTACCTTTCCTCTTTATCTTTGATATTTGGGGAAATGCTGTGAGGTATGACAATCATGCATAATTGCTCAGATAGCTTTGTGAGTAAAGTGAAAGCGTTTATTGGGAGAGGACACATCTACGCTGATCTACAGTTGGGGCTGATGTGGTGTCAGAACTCTGAGGAGAAACTGGAGCATCTGCCCCACTAATCCCAGACGCGGTGTGGTAATGACCTTTAGGGTTTGAAGTCCTTTCAGCACGGGCAAAGAGAGCTCCCTTTTTGGTAAATGATTAGGAGAGACAGATAAAACTGATTGTATTCATTTAGGGCATAGATAAGAGGCCTTTCTTTACAAGGAGTTTTTGAAGTTGTGCCTCTGAATGTGTTTCAGAAGAATTTAAATTCGCTAAACCCCAAGCCCAATGTTGGAATCTGTCATGTATACCAGTTTCATAAATATATTATTTTCTCAGCATGGTTTTGAGGTGAATGTTTTCTCTGGGCTTCTGTTGTTCAATGGGGGCTCTATCAGGCCAATGAAACTAAAGGTAGGAATTTGAACAATTATTTTTACAAAGTAATATCTAGTAAGAACTCAAGTGGAAACCTCTTTACTTTCTCTATCGGATAGACCTAGGCTTGAAACTCTATTTTAAAATGTATTCACCATAAATAAATCTTATAGTGCTAATGTCTGCATCAGTGCAATCCTATATTTTCTGATTTACAAAATGAGGTTGACAATAAGATTAAAATGCACGCTGAGCATCTCAAATTTGATAATGTGTAAGCAAAACCTTCTGAGTATTATGTTGGCTCTGAGAGTTTTCTGGGTCTTGGTACATGTTGAACTTCACATTTTCAACTTAAGGGTGTTCACTGCTTACGGCATTTGTACATATACCTAAATCTGAAAAAGTCCAGAGTCTGAAATGGCCCTGGTTCCAAACATTTTACATAAGGACTAAGGGATATGAATCCTCTACTTTGCATTTAGAAATGTTACATGGAATCTAACATACATACACTCACATACTCAGAACCATTCCAATTTAAAAGAACATTACATCCCAGTAAGATCAGAATGAAGAAAACCATTTTCTAAACTACAGGAAATAAGAAGTAAAAGTTTAAAGCTCAAGCATAAATCCACAAATGGAGTAGTTGGAAAGTCCCATTTTAAAGATGAAAACAAGGCAGTGAAGATTCGCTTTTTAAAAGTGTAGCTTATATAATAGTAATTATAATTTTATAGAACATGGTAACAAGTCTTTAAAGGATTTAATGTAGACTCACGTGCATTAATACTCCGTGTCTAGTATGAAGAAATGCAGATGAGTTCTTAGTAATTATGACCACTCATAGCCTCTCTGAAAATCACTTCCCAAACACTGTGGGAACCACAGGGCAGTCCATAAATAAGCAAACCTGTGCACTACATAGAGCAGTGTGAGTGCTTCACAGAAAACTAATTTAAAAGCTGAAAAAATAGGTCTGCAAAAAGAGGAACAAAGGTTTTATTAGAACAACAGTATATGCTAATGAGGTGCTGAAAAGAGACAATCAAGAGACTTCATGAGAGCACTGACAAAGACCTTGAGAATGCAGGAACTGGGACTGTGACAAACACCTCTGAAAAGGAACTGAATTTTGATAATTTATGAAGGCATAAAAGAGTATCCTGGTGGATGAGGAGAATTCATAAGGTGCACAAATAAAGACTTCAGGTTCAGTTTAGCAAAATTAAGATAGAAGATATTAAACCTTCTTTCTTTGCCCTAAGGAGAGACAAAAATGGAGAGGAGGAAAATGGTAGGTAGGATCAATTGGAAGTCTAACAGGATTTCTATGTTATGGAAGGATGATAACATCAGTTAAGTATTATGAAAAAAATTATAGAGTTCGTACAAAGCCACAGATATCAGTTCAAATGAAGGAAGTACCAAACCTGGAGGGACTACTCTGTTAAGAATAAATCTCTGAATGCCGGGTGTGGTGGTTCAAGCCTGTAATCCCAGCACTCGGGAGGCAGAGGCAGGAGGATTACTGAGTTCGAGGTTTGCCTGAGCTACCTAGTGAGCTCCGGGCCAGTCTGAACTACAAAGCGAGACCCTGTCTCAAAAAAAAAAAAGAATAAGTCTCCGGCAGCAGCATGAAGGAACATGTTCACTCATTCAGAATCACATCTATCAGAAAGAGAGCCAACATCTGCCATGCATTATGAGCTGGTCCAGATGTTGGGAGGACAATGAACAGACAAAATAATCCCTAATCTCATAAATAACCATATAGGCTATGGAAAAGACACAAGTTGAGAAGATAACTACATAAATAATGCATAATTAGAAAAATAGAGACATGGAGTATTATTTACAAGAGGAACTTAGTTGGTTTAGAATGTTAAAACATGTCCAAACAGAAGAAACACTTTAACGAAAATACAAAAGATGAATAGGAATTAGTCTGGTATGTGTTTGTATGATGCAAGGGAAGGCTAAAGGCATTCTAAGAAGGATGAACTTAAACAAAGATGAGAGAAAGAGACAGACAGACAGATAGAGATAGAGAAAGAGAGACGGAGACAGGGACAGAGAGAACTAGAGAGAGAATGCTAGAGCTGAGAGTTCTGGGCAGTACATTGTGGGAGTCCAGTCAAATGCCAGCCATGTGAGGAGCCAAGAGAGAATTGTGGGTTTTTTTGTTTTTGTTTTTGTTTTTTGCTTTTGAGACAGGGTCTTGCTTTGTAGTTCAGGCTGGCCCTGAGCTCACTATGGTGCCCAGGCAAGCCGCTGCGAACTCAGCAATCCTCCTGTCTCTGCCTCCCGAGTGCTGGGATTACAGGCGTGAGCCACCACGCCCGGCACTGTGGTATGTGGTGTTGATTGTTGGTGGGCGTGTCTCCACGCCCAGCATTATATATGGTTACTGGGGATCGAACCCAGGTCCTTGCGCCTGCGAGGCAGGCGCTGGAACAACTGAGCTAACCCTCTGGCCTGAGAATTGTGTTTTTGTTGGGTGATTCTAATATTTGAAAAGCCACTAAAATTATTTAATTTGTGAAGTAGTTCACTGACATGATGTCTGTACTCAACATTTTATACAAATCTATATTTTAACCTACACTTCTGGAAGTTAAAGACTATCTATAGTAAATCCATACACTCTAATAAAGAAGAACAATTATCCTAAAAGTGATATTCTATGGTGAGAAAAATGTTTGCTTTTTAAATAGAAAAAAAAAAGAGTGTATCTGACCGTGATGAGCCTGTGACACCTGTCACACCACTGATAGCCAGGCTTGACTGGACCGATCAGGCTGGCTCGGCTGGTGCCAGCTCCTCCCCTCGCCACTCCAGGTGGCCCTCTCACAACCCAGTGCTGTCAGAGACGACGGCCTCCGCAGGGAGCTAGAGCACTTCCTCAGTCTGGAGCACGCTGAAGGCGGAGCTGTGCTCCTCTGCAAAAAGCTTCAAACATGCACTCAAAAAAGATTAGATCCCCCCAAACGAAAGGCCCAATAGAAACTGGGCTACTGAAATGAATGGTTATCATCAAGAAGTCACATAGTAATAAATGCTAGAGAGGCTATAAGGAAAAGGAGCAGCAATTTCACATTGTTGGTGAGAATTCAAACTATACCCACTGGAGAAATCACTATGAAGAGTCCTCAAAACACTGAAACAGAAATTCTATTGGATCTAGTTCTTTCTCTTCAAGGATCTTTCCTAAAGAGTTAAAAAGAGCACATTAGAATGATACATGCATACTCATTTTATAGAAGCACAAAACAGATAAATCTTGGCAACAGTCTATATTGCCATAGACAAATGAATGGATAAAGAATATGAGGTATTTTCACACAGTGGGGAACTACTCTGCCTTAAGGAAAAATGCATCGTTTGTGGGAAACTGGATCCACCTTGAGATCAAAATATTAAGTGAGATACATGAGACACACAAGCTTAAGGATCATGTAGTTTCTCCTACACAAAAAACTTTTAAATATGAAAAAAGAAAAGATAATAGCAAATAGAAATAATATTTCACATAACAAGTACAATATTTTATTATTTAATATATTTTATCCTGTAACTTATGGATATAAAACTTGTTTTTGACAACATATTCTAGAAGTACAAAGTGAAAAGAATATTATAGCTACTTCCCTTTTACTTTAAAAACATTTTTATTACTACATGTTTGTATTGCATACTCACTACCTTCCTTGTGGGCAGTGGATACCTTTGCATAACACATCTTAATTCTTTTTTTTTTTTTTTTGAGACAGGGTCTTGCTTTGTAGTTCGGGCTGGCTCTGAGTTCACTATGTAGCCCAGGCAAGCCTCGAACTCAACAATCCTCTTGTCTCTACCTCCCGAGTGCTGTGATGACAGGCGTGGCACTGTGGTATGCGGTATTGATGGCTGGTGGGCGTGAGTCTCCATGCCCAGCATTGTATGTGGTTACCAGGATTGAACTCAGGGCCTCAGCGCTTGCGAGGCAGTCGCTGGAACCACTGAGCTAAATCTCCAGCCCCCATCTTAATTCTTTTTTACTCCTTTCCTCTTCCTTCCCACTCACTCCCCTCTGCTGATACCTTTCCACTGCAGAAAGACTGATCTCTTTAATTTCCTATTATCTATCTTTTTTGCTTGGTATTATATTTTGAGTCTCTGATATAAGAGAAACCGTATAACATTTAAGATTGTGTGTCTGAATTATTTTGCTTACCTTTAGGGCCTCAAAGTGTATCCATTTTCCTTCAAATGACTCATTGTCTTTCACTTGCGACAGCTGCCATGGCTTCCTCCTGCGCAGAGCATCTGCTTCCTTTTTAATCAGCACTTCAACAACACGTCCATTTAAAACATTGCATCGACAGCGATGCCTCACAATGAAAACAGCTGAAACATTCCAGTCTTGGGTGTTTGCTACAACTCCAAACAACTCAACTAAAATACAAACTTTTCACCTTGGCTTTTAGAGATCTTTCTAAAAACTTACTACATGGAGAAGGTCTCCAGCAGTCAGCTTTGAGGTGACCACAGAGTCAAGAATAAGGATAGCTGCTCACAAAGTCCAGAAAACACTGAAGCAAAAAGAAAACTTTCTCCTTTCTTGTTCTCCAGCTGGACAGCTTTACTCTTTTAATCTATTCTATTCTGGTGCAATACTGCATGTAACACAGCCTTTTGAAAAATTGACCGATATCACATATATATATATATATATATATATATATATATATATATATATATATATGCACATTTATAAAAGCAACAACAGAACAGGGAGATGAAGGGACAGCTTTGATTCTCCACGAGCACTGAGTCTGTGGTCAGACAAGCCCGCGCAGAGTGAAAGGAAGGCAGGGCAGAGGCTGTGCCAGCGCCCAAGGGAGGAGCTATAAAGAGAACCCATCAAGAGAGCCTGGTGAAGGCTGGGAATACACAGGAACGTTCTTAAGACCTATGTGCAAAATCCCACAGTGGAGAAAACAAACCCACAACACTTACATAAAATATATACTTATTCAATGTTTCTTAAGTGTTAGATTCTGTGTTAACTGGTGAAAATCAGAGATTGAATACTACTGTGTCTTCAAAGGCTCATAGGAACACTAATAATTTTGATGCAGTGTAACATGCAACCATAGTATTTCTGTGACGAAAAGGGAGACTGATGTCTAAATTAGTTGGGATAAAATACTGAAATTATTTCTAAACACCAAATGCCTGAGATTAAACACAGTGGGGAGGAGTCACTCCCGTAGGAAGGAGCAGCAAGATAGGCACTGGAGCACAGCAGTATGCACTGCAGGGAACTGTGAACCCCATGCTTAGGATTCAGCCGTGAGAAAGGAGTGTGCAAACACCAGGCTGCATACGTAACACACGTGACACTAAATTATTACAGGATGTCAGCTTGGATTTGGTGAAATCAGGTGAAACATGATAAAAGCTCAGATTTTTGGTGGTGGTATCTATGCTCTAGTATTTGCCGTGCAGTGGATGAGTTCACACAATCATTACAGAAGCCAGACAATCCAGAAATGTCCCCTATGTGTTTAGAACTTAGGCCATCTTAGAGGAAAAAGATGTTTGAGGAAGAATAAAAGTTCTGTGTTATAAGAGATCCACTTAAACTGTTTACTGCCATTAAAGAGGATTCTAATAAACAGCTGTGATTAAACAAACAGGAAGCTTTGGGTGGGGATCACAGCATATAAATAGAAAAGTTTTGATCACTAACACTCGTATACAGAGTGTAGCAGCCGTCCCCTTGAGGGCAGGTGAAAATCCCTATGAACAAGGGTGTTCAGTGCATGGAACAAGCAGCCTGAGGACAGTGGCTTTGGGGAGAAGCATTTAATGAACCAGCAGGAAAAGCCAAACTGGCAGAGAGGAATGGGAAGAATACCCAAAAATGGAAGTGTCCCCCAGAGAGCAATGAAGGGTCCACCGAAAAAGATTTGTTCCAAAAGTGAATGCTTGCTACTGTCTTACCGTTAATGCTTTTCAAGAAAGAAAATACCTTTGATTTACAAATTGCTTTTGTCTCCTCTATTCGCTACCTTGTGCCATTCTTCACATTTTCCAAGCGGTGCTATCAAGACTAAAAAACACGACTGCAGATTCAGAGTAACAGAGCCAGGAAATAACAGGGAAAGCACTGAGGAGTGGGAAGGTGTGAAGGCTTGAACTCTGCAGTGGAGATAGAGCCACACTACTCGGGGGCGATAAGACACCTTTTTACTTTGTCCACTTCTCAAGGGTGGCTCGCTCAGTCCAGCTTTCTTTGGGTACCCTCTGAAACAGTTCTGGAATTGGTTGGCACTTCTTTGAGGGGTAAGCGAGGAAGAGAAAATAAATTTAATTCAACCAATATACTTATGTAAATGGTGCTTATATTTTTATAGGAAAACTCAAAGCCAGATATTCAAAATGAGTATCGCGTTTGTTTTGACTGCCGATCCACAGCAGACCACCACCACTACTCCTTCTAGAAGTAGCCAAGCATAACAAGAAACATAAGCAACCAAAAAGCCACACATAAAACAAATCCTGAGGAATGTATGCAGAAGCTAAATAAACAGTGGAGGTCACCAAACACATGCACTGTCAGGAAAAGGGAATGAAAGTCTGTGGAAAAAGAGAAGCCACCTGCCAATTTCAAATAACTCAGCTCCAGGAACTGACTGCGGTGAGCCTACTTGCTCATCCTAGACAGTCGGCACTTGGGCTTTCTGTGCTTTGAACATGAGCAATAACAATCTCAAATTTCATGCAATGCATGGCTTAGCACACAGGTGTTATGATCACAATTTCGATTTTAAGTTGGCCTTGCCAGATTTAGAAAATAGTGAGTTCTTTATAGCATTTCAAAAGAAAATTTGTAAAAAGAACAATGAAAAGCTTCACGGTTGATTCTTTGTTCCATCCATGTCAATATCTTAATTCTTTTTGTTGAATTACCTCTGGAATTGACAGTACTTAAGCATCTAGCAACTCTGCTATAATTTGAGAAGAAGTAAGGATTGGAAGAGTTTTGAAGGAGTTTCAATGTAGCTGTTGCATCTGAAGGATTTTTCAGTGATATCTGACAGTTTACAAATCTAAGGGTCCCCCTAGGAGAAAGCAATAAACTCATCAACATTCAGGAGCATCATCAAGAAAGCTCTAGAAAACTATGACAGGCACATTAGCTGGACATGCAAAAGCCAGACCTTAAAGATTTACAGGGATTTTTTCTAACAACAGAGAGAAATTCTCAAGAAATAAACTAGATTGGCATGAAATATTGACAAGATTCAGCCGAAGAAATTCTGAGATGCTGTTGATTATTTTTTTTTACCCTTCTCTGCTTATTTTTTTAATAATTCTTATGGGTACTTTTTATATACACATCATGATCTTACTCAATATTGAAAATTTGTACCAGTACATGACATGACTTAATCCTTAATTTTTTTTTCTTTTCTTTTCTTTTTTTTTTTTTTTTAAGAAAATAAGACCTGGTTGTTACATGTTGTTGGACCTACCTTTATGGAAACAATTAACCAAAGTTCTAGGAACTGAAGTCTTTGGGTAAAAATGTGAGACTTCTGAAGAAGAGATTTTAAGAGTTTTCTAAGTAGACAGATGTCCAGGACTCAGAATATGGGTCAATAGCAATATTCTAGTATATAAACATACATACATAATCCATGTTTATGAACAAGTGAGGCTCATTTTATCAGAATGGAGCATAAGAAGAAAGTGAGTAAAGATCTGGGAACAAGAATATGAGGTACAATGATTTACACTAGAAAGTTAAATCTTATTCCAGGTGATGTCTGTGATAAATACAATTTGGTTATAATAAGGGCACCTGTGGCCCATGATTACTGAGTCCATATGTTAAGGAGGGTTCTCAAACATCTAGGCTTAGCAAAGGGTCTAATCTGATGGATATAATGGTGAAAAAGTCTGACACTTCCAGGAGTTCTTGTGACAATAAACAGCTCAACCATGAATAACACAGAAAGAGAGGAGAGAAAGATGAAATTGGAATACAGTTGACAACACCACTCCTCACAATGTGCTAGTCAGCTTCCCAAAACTTTACCTCAAATAATGAAGAGCTAAGGTTCTAAAGAGTCATATGGTTTGATAATCTAGCTATCTTTGCATCATTAAAAACTTCCTTACAAACAACTCGATTAATTGTGTACTAAGTATTTGTTGGGACTCCTAAAGGGACCAAGGACCCTTCTTTGACAGGAGTCCATTTACTTTTTGGAATGCTCTGTGGAAACTTCACTTAAATTAGTTCAGATTGATCTCTCTGAGAGTTATACTTCATTATTTTTCATTTTATCCTTTAGAATCAAATAACACAGAATCTATTGACTCTAACACCTCCCCCCATATCCCGATCACTATTTTATGAAAACTTCTCAATTTGTCTGGTTCCTATGTTTTTTGGTTTTTAACTAGGTTAAGGAATTCCAACCTAGTTGGGTAGGAAGGGAGGGTTATCCTTATTCTCAACAATACAATAATAAAAATAAAATTTTAAAAATAAATTATGTTATTCTCTTGACCATGTGATATTGAATATTTCAGTAAATCAAATATCAGCTCCAATCTCTAACTGGATTACCTATATACTGTAGGAGAGGTGGATGAGGGCTTAATTTTAAAAAAACAATGCCATATCCTAATTACAAAAAATTTCAAGAGTGTGGAAAAGTTAAGAAAATCATGCATTATTTTAACAGGGTGTAGGGACGGAAGATGATTATTGAAATAGACATGAGAATTTCAATATAATAAACAGGCTTTAGAAAGAGCACAGAGCTGGGAGAGGAAAGTGGCTGATTACAAAAAAGGATAAAGAAAGTCTATTGTGTTACAGAACTGTTCAATAAATCAACTTTGGCAGTGAGTACAAGACTATATGTATTTTTAGAAGCTCAGAAGCATATAGAGTAAAAAGACAAATATGATAAATTTTATGTATGCTAATAATATTACAATAAAATTTAACCTGCAAGAATCAATCTACTTATCTACCTATGTTTCTACACTTGATCTTAGCCAAAAGGCCGAGAAGCGATCTACCTATGTTTCTATACAATCCCAATTTCTTATAAAGTGTCCTATCCTAAGTTGTTAGCAGTGGTTATTTCTTGGAGGTCTGCCTATGAATTTACTGAAAGACATTACCGTTAGAAGTAGGCACTTGAGTTGAAAGGTCACATGTAATCAAGACTGTGACAGCTATAATGAGATAACCAGAATGAAGAAATATTGCACAAAAACTGTAGGAAATTCAAAAAAACTACCCTAGTTGAGAAGTAAAAACACTTTTTTAGGAATCCATTCTCTCATATGAATTTCATTTTTTAATGGGGTTTTGTTAGTATTTTTTAATTGAAAGACAATTCTGCTGGCTAAAATTTACAAAATAGAAACTAAAGATGATTCTTCTAGATCAAAAAAATATATGCTCCAAATAGAAACTAAATTGTTGTTGTACTCATTAGTCATTAAGTCTCAAGTAGCAGGTCTGCAATACCTTGTCCTTATCTCCTTCTATGAGTATAAAGACATAGACATTAAGATCACATCTCTATAATAAAGCCTGCTTTTTAAAACCATATATGTCCTGTTCATAGACATGAGGTGGCTTTTGGGAGAGTTATAAGAGAAATGAACAGGCACTTCTCAGAGGCAGAAATAAAAGCAGCCAAGAAGCATATGAAGATATGTTCAACATCATTGGTCATTCAAGAGATGCAGATGAAAACAACACTGACATTTTGTCTCACTCCACAAAGAATGGCTGCTTGTGAAATCAACCAGCAATAAATGCTGGAGAGGCTGTGGGGAGAAAGGAACCCTTCTGCACTGTTGGTGAGATTGTAGACTTCCACAACAGTTGTGGAGATCAATGTGGAGATTCCTTAGAAAACTAGGATCAGAGGTCCCATTTGACCCTTCTATTCCCCTGCTAGGAATAGACCCAAAGGAATTAAAAGATTCATATTATAAAGACATATGTGCACCCATGTTCATAGCAGCTCAGTTTGTGATAGCCCAATCTTGGAGACAACCCAGATGCCCATCAACTGGAGACTGCATAAAGAAGATGTGTGTGCAAGTGATTGAGTGTGTGTGTGTTTTATAAAATGGAGTATTACTTTGCCATAAAGAATGACAGCTTTCATTCATTTATGTGCAAATGGATACACCTTGAGGACACACTAATAAGTGAAATAAATAGATCACAGATCTATAAATACCATATATTTTCTCTAGTATGAGAAACTGTAGATGTAAATGAGTTCTAGGATGTATGATACATTTTGTAAAATAGGTAATATTCAAAGGGAATGTGGTAGGGAAATGTAATGAGGGGAACGAGTGAATATGATTTGGAAAGAAAAAGAATAGCATATATATAAGGGGTGGTGGGTTGTGGGTGGGTAGGGATATGGGTAAAAATGAGAATTACCTTCTGTCATATACTGGTACAAATTCCCCAGTGTTGAGTGTGATTGTGAGCTGTATATAAAATGTACTAATAAAGAATTCAATAAAAAAGAGTCTAACAAGAGGAGATACTTCTTTCAAAACAAGCTTTCCTCTTCAATATCAGTGATTAAAAATGTAAATTAAGTAAAATTTTCCATAAAAGTAATAAAAATTAGTAAAATCATATATTTTGATTTGCAGCATTACATTACTTATAAGTCAATGTATTTTTAAAGTTTCTTGATCTGTACCATCCATACGGAGGAAATAGCTATATGTGTAAGTTCTATGTAAGTTTCTTGAAAATTTAACACATTATAAATTTTTTCTTTCCCTTCTTTATTTACCTGTACATCCCCTTTCCCATTTTCCTTTTGATGGTATAAAAAAAAACTTCAAATAGAGGAAACAAAGCTTATGTATATATGGGGTGGGTGCTAGGGAGGGCAGGGAATGAGAAAAAAATGTGAATCATGTGTCATGTACAGGTACAAATACTCAATGTTGAATGTGATCATAATGTATATGTAAAATATACAATAAAATCAATTTAAAAAAATAAATAAAATGTAACACATTATCAGTTCAGCTCCTCAGTGACAATGCCACAATTTAAAAGCACAATAGTGATAAGTGGTTCGTGGCAGTGTGCTCAGGAGCACAGGAGACAGTATGTGTATCATGCTGCCCTACTGAAAACACTACCAGACATTCCAAGCTGACTTTCTTCAACTGTAATCTTCTGTTTCAAAATTTCTGTCCATGTGAATCACTAATTTAGTAGTTGATTACATTAACAATGATGCATACATTGCATCTTCAATGAACTACTTGCAAGTTCTAATTAAATGCATTGAATCATTCACATATCAATTGATTAAAGAGACAATACACATAAACAGATTGTAACACTTCAAGTGACAAAATTTAGTGAAAATACTTAATCTGAATTCCCAAGGCATCTACTGCAAAGTCCTCTATTAGCATATCAGGCCATGGATTTTAGTAGTAGTTGGTAAGCAGTTACTGCTACAAAAAAAGCTATGGTAATCCACTTGAAAGGCATATGCCTAATTTTACTCAAAAGTGGAATATGAGAGGCAGGGCTACAGCTCAGGGGCACAGTATCTGAATAGCATGTGCTGTGTATCTTTGGTTCTATCACAAATCCTGCCATAATAATAATGTTGCATGCTATTAAAATGCAAACTAAAGTAAATGACAAAGATATTCTTCTGAAAACGTGTACCTAGCATTCATTCCTACTCTCTTGTGGTGTTTTTTCTCTTTGACAGTTTTCTTACGTAATAAAACAGGAGCCATATCTAAGCTCTTACTAGTTGGTGCATTTTTTCCCCCAGCAATAAATTATTCTTTGGAGAACTGAGGAAGATGTAAAGAAAATTACATAAATTAATGTTTTCGATGGAGAAGAAATGTAAATGTAATGTTTAAATTAGGGAAAAAACATAAATGCATACATCTTGTGACTTTCAGATAAATACGATTTTAAATAACTTAGAGGGAAGGGGCAAGTGAGGAAAGACGGAAGACAGAAAAGAAGATAGGAAAAGCAAAGAAATAGTACAAGACAGTCACAAAAAGATATCATAGGAGACATTTAAATTCAGAAAGAAATTAGCTAAAGGTACAAAACAAAAAGGAATTCCGAAAAACAGTATAACAGATGAAGGAAAATTACCCTTTTTTGATGAATTTCACTCATGATGAATACCCATGTAGACAAATAGTAGCTTTGATTCTCAGCAAAAAATAAATAAAAATACAGAAATGAAGAGATAATTCCTTTATAGGATTATAACATAGCAGGGCAGGACTGTGTTCAATATAATATGGATACCAAATATAAGTACCAGAAATGTTTTAAGCAGTGGTCTGTAACTTAAAAGAAAAGAGCTGACAGAAAAAAATGAATCATGATCAGATAAAATTGTTATTCGAAAAAGCAAAATATAAATATGTAAGATAACCCAAAAAGTGAAAGTTTAATGATACTGAAAACATGAAAGATAAATTTATTGTCTTTGTGTTAAAAGCAAGTTCAAACTGATGAACTCATCAGGCAACATATTTAATCGTTGAGAAAGGTATGGTACAGTACAGTATTTGCAGGGAACTAACACAATAGCAGGAAGGCTAATAGGCTTTTAATAAAAATAAAGCACTGGGGAAGAATTTTTTTCATTTTCTACCTTTTTTCTTTTTTTCCTCTTCACACCCAACACAAGTTGGGTCTGAGGACAATTTCCCAGAGGAAACTGCAGCTTATTAAGACAGCCTCCAGGAGGGGGGTGGCTGAGCATGCCGGAAGAGCATGACAGCAACATCTCCGGAGAAAAAGTAATTCCCAAGTCCCTCCCCCACATGCCGTAGAGTCTAACGCGATAATAAACCCAGTTTCTGATCTCTCTGATACAGTTTTTGCCTGCCACTGGAGCTATTCCATACATACAAATTGTCTCTTTGCATTTTATGAGAACTGTGGAGCGAATTAATGCCTAACAATTAATACTGCTGTCTTTCATTTGTACACAAATTATCTGCTCTAGATTTATACATCCGAACTAACTGAAGCCACGAACAATTCCATAGCTTCCTCAGTTACACAGTTAGCATAGGAAAGTCCTAAAACTTTTGCATTGTGGTACATTTAAATAAAAAAATTCTTATTTACACTGACACACAGAAGCTTAAGAGCAACAATCCAGTTAGACTAAATACTGG
>PVIC010000614.1:75892-114714 GCA_004025085.1 Thryonomys swinderianus | reverse complement strand
GAGTTCGATCCCTGGTTACCACATATAATGCTGGGCGTGGTGGCTCACGCCTGTAATCCCAGCACTCGGGAGGCAGAGACGGGAGGATTGCTGAGTTCGCGGCGGCTTGTCTGGGCACCATAGTGAGCTCAGGGCCAGCCTGAACTACAAAGCGAGACCCTGTCTCCAAAAAGCAAAAAAAAAAAAAAAAAAAAAAAAGAAAGTTTAAGATTTTCTAGAACCAGTCTGTTTTTCTTTCTTTCTTCTTCTTCTTTTTTTTTTTTTTTTTGCGGTACCAGGGATCAAACTTGCGACCTTGCGCTTGCCAGGCAGGTGGTTGTGCCCCTAAGCTAACTCACTGGCCCCAGTCTGCTTTTCAGTGCGGGCCCCTTTTGCAGCTCAGTGCTTTTGTTAAAACTGCAAAGTGAATTCTCTAAATTATGATCTTGTATTTTGCCATAATGTCCTAATTTTCATCCTTTTAGATTCTTTAATCATTTAACAAAGCCAGGATTAAGTACATCATCTAGATCTGGGAAGGGCAAGTAACCCAAATGATTTACTCAAGTAATTAATATTTTAAAATATCTAGATCCATAAAGTGTTAGTCACCTACCTGAAGTTCGGAGTGTTCTTTCAAGAGTCGGTCATACTCTTTGGAAAGTCTCTCTGATTGCATCTTCATCGTCATCACATCATTTTGTGCCTTAAAAAGGGCTGGGAAATATAAGATAGAATTTTGTAAACATTTCAAATTCAGAAAAGTTCGAAGACCTAGAGAGCTCTTACTTGATACTGTGTTATTTGAGAGTAAGTTACAGGCATATGTCCCTTGATTCTTTAATACTGCACTAGGCATTTCTTAAGAAGAGGTCATTCTTGGGCCGGAGGGTTAGCTCAGTGGTTCCGGCACCTGCCTCGCAAGTGCAAGGTCTTGAGTTTGATCCCTGGTAACCACATACAATGCTGGGCGTGGAGACTCACGCCCACCAGCCATCAATCCACATACCACAGTGCAGGGCATGGTGGCTCACGCCTGTAATCCCAGCACTCGGGGGGCAGAGACAGGAGGATTGCTGAGTTCGAGGCTTGCCTGGGCTACATAGTGAGCTCAGAGCCAGCCTGAACTACAAAGCGAGACCCTGTCTCAAAAATGAAAAAAAAAAAAAAAAAAAAGAAGAGGTCATTCTTTAATGTAATCATAGCTTAGCTGCAGACATTAGGGAGCACAATACCAATGTAATACACTTATCTCATCTATTATCCATATTCCAGTTTCAAAGGAAAACACTAACAGAGTGAAGAGACAATCTACAGAATGGTAAAAGATTTTTTCCTAGCTCTCTCTCTGACAAGGGGCATCTACAATATATACAAAAGTAAAAAAAAAAAAATTAGAACCCCCCCCATTTAAAGACCCAATAAAAAATGGGATCTGAAATGAATAGGCATTTCTCAGATGAAGAAGTACAAATGGCCAATAAATACATGCAGAAACATTCAGCATCACTGGCCATCTGAGAAAAAAAATGTAAAAAACATGGAGTTTCCATCTCACTCCAGAGAGAATGGCTATCATGAAGAAATCAATAATAAGAACTGGTGAGGCTGTGAGGAAAAAGAACATATTTTCATTGTTAGTGGGAGTGTAAACTAATATAGCCCTTATGGAAATCAGAATGAGGATTCCTCAAGAAACTACAACTAGAAATTCCACTTGACATAGTTATTCTCCTAGGTATCTTCCCAACGCAGTTAAAGACATCATATAACGGTGATACATGCATCCCCATGTTTATGGTAGCACAATTCGTAACAGCTAAATCTTGGAAACCAAGTGCTTTTTACCTGTGAGTACTTCCTAGACTGTTGTCCAAACTGTCTGTGTTATACATTTCTTTTATCGGTGCAGTGGCCATTAACTATGGGAGCTGTTACCATGTGCTTTCATGGCTAGTACAACGGAAGAACTACACTGTATATTTTTTTTAAAAGTTCAACTTAAACAACCACATATAGCTAGCCGTACTGAACAGCACAACTTTATAAGACCCTCCATTTTCCTTCTGTATACCCATTATTCTAAATTATGTATTAAAGGTGATGTTGATGACTTTAATGTGGTATTACTTGACAAAGGTATGAAGTTAGGCATGGAAGACAGATGTTTAGGTGGCACATAGATTTCACTGGAACTGATGAAAGTTATATATTTGCTTTCAATTTGAATTCTATCATAAATGCATTTCCTAGGGGCCACTTGAAAATACGAAGCTCAGTGAAGGTTATCTTCAGGACTGTAAAGTATTTAAAAGCCTATATTTCTGGTATAAAAAAAGGAAAGTAGGTATCACAAACTAATGCTTGATAAGCTTACATTAGTGGCTTTAAGAATGTTGGTGCTATGGTCTGAATATCTGTCTTCCCCTAATATTCATATACTGAAACGTAGTCACCAGTGTGACTGAGGAAACAGGGCTAGGGGAGATTAGATCATCATGGGGTAGCCCTCATGAATGAGATTAATGCCCTCACAAAAGAGGCTCCACCGAGCAGTCTTTCCACTTCCATTTTGTGAGGGTAGGTGAGAAACCATCGTCTATGAACCAGGAAGAGCACCTACAGACAGTGAATCTGCCAGTGCCCTGAACTCGAATTAAGCAGATCCCAGAACTATAAGAAAGAAATTTACATTGTTTATGAGCCATTAGGTGATCTTTGTTATAAGCCACCTGAAAAACTAGGTCAGGAGCTTGTACACAGGAGTTGGCCTTAGTGTTAAAGTGACTTATACTTCAATTTCTGATACAAATAAATTACTTGAAGACATTCATTAGTTTTTTTTTTTTTTTTGAGACAGGGTCTCACTTTGTAGTTCAGGCTGGCCCTGAGCTCACTATGTAGCGCAGGCAAGCCTCGAACTCAGCAGTCCTCCTGTCTCTGCCTCCCAAGTGCTGGGATTACAGGCGTGAGCCACCACACCCGGCACTGTGGTAGGTAGTATTGATTGCTGGTGGGCGTGAGTCACCACGCCCAGCATTGTATGTGGTTAACTGGGGATCAAACTCAGGACCTTGCGCTTGCGAGGCAGGCGCCAGAACCACTGAGCTAAATCCCCGCCCCCCCCTCATTAGTTTTTTACTAAAAGAAATGAGGGCACCACTTTTATAGCCTATTTCTTGTGATGATTATTGTTATGAAGCAGTAATAAAACATAGCAGAAAATCCTGTTTCTCTGTTACTTATCAAGCCAAGAAATGAACCGCTTCTTACTTTGTTTTGTGTCTCAGTAGGTATCGATAAGCTTAATGATTATGAAGGCTGTTATCCTCTAAAAGCTTCTTGGACTATTTCCCAGTTCTTTATCCCTCATTTTACAAAGATCACAATACTGTGTTTTGGACACTTTCCACCTCCTTCTGAAGCTGTGTCTATAACTAAAGGATTATATAAACTTGTCATCTGACATGTGAATATGCTTGTTTTATTTTGAGCCATATTATTTTGGAAGCAGTATATTTAGGAGAATATTATTGAATAAGGAGATCTGAAGTGATGTATCTAAGTTGTTATGTTATTTCAATATTCTTCTCTGCAAAAATGGGTTGCTGTCTCTTGCCAGTAGCATTATAAAAATGCCGAGACATTTCATGAGAATACTGACCAGATTTAATTAGGGGCAAGGTCATGTCCTTGGCCCTAAAGATTTTAAGGTACATGCATTATTTACTAATAAGGAAAAAAATCATAGTCAATGTCACAGTGACACAGAGTAAGGCAAACTGTCTGTACAAAATGACATATAAGCAGGTTAAAAATATTTGTGGTCTTTTCAAATGCCAAACTTATATTTATGGAACTATTTGCACTGTGGGAGGACCTGGTAAGACCAATGCACTGTTCAAACATATTGTATCACTGTGATTTCTACCAGAGATAAAGAGACACTACCAACTAAACCCTGCCAGGAAACGGGAGAGAAAAATTTTAGAGGCTCTGGCATCATAAAGTTGGCCTGTTACATGGTAGTTGATAGTACTGATCTGAAGGAAAACTTTTAATTTGAAAACTTTCCCTAAGTCTAGTGTTACTTTTCAGTTTATCTGGGTCTCTTTTGGGGAAGCCGACAGTGTACTACACTGAAACTATACAGTATTTAATCTTCAGATGTAGTATTGCTTTGTCAGTTATCAATCACTGGACTATTAATCTACAGAAATGTTTCTGAGACACTTGGAAAGCAGACACGTGAACTTCAATTTGGGGGCCATAAACTGTGATTTCAATTAAAGATATTTTCTGTGGTGTCATGCGTGCTTGGCAAGTGCAAGGTACTGATTTTGATTTCTTGTTCCAAAAAAAAAAAATTCCAGTGTAAGCACAATCATAAAACTCATGATAAGTGGTTTTAAAAACTGTCAGGATCTGCAATAATATTTTAAAACTTAGAGAAACAAAGCCAATGGAGCTTATGGAGAACATGACTACTAAATGTAATGTGGTATTCTAAATGGGATCCTAGAGGAGAGGAAAAAAAAAGGTGGAAACTCAGGAAACTTGAGTAAATCATGAACTTTAGTCAGTAACAGTGTCTCAATATTATTAACTACATAAATCTATTGCAGTAATATAAAATCAATATTGAGTATTAAGTGCATAAATCTATTAATATAAAAATGGTAAACTAGATGTGGGAAATATGGGAATGCTCTATATTACCTTGTGAATTTCTCTGCTAATCAAAACTGTTTTTTTTTTTTTTTTTTGAGACAGGGTCTCGTTTTGTAGTTCAGGCTGGCTCTCAGCTCACTATGTAGCCCAGGCAAGCCTCGAACTCAGCAATCCTCCTGTCTCTGCCTCCCGAGTGCTGGGATTACAGGCGTGAGCCACCACGCCCGGCTCAAAACTGTTTTAACATAAAAAGTTTATTTCAAGAAAACACAATGAGAGTCAACAAAACACTATGTATATAGGATCAGATCCAATATAATTCACTATGCTATAAGTACTATGAAAGTTACTAAGACCTATCAAAATATCTCTTAAATTCTTCTGTTTAAATAAATAACTTTAAAAATAAAGTATTTAGTATAAAATTTTCTGACGTTTTAAAATATGTTAAATAGTACTGCAGTAAGCACTTGAAAAGACCAAGCAAGAATTAAACTGATAATATTAAGAAAAGCCAGTGAGTAGAAAGTGGACATGAGATAATTTAAAAATATCAAGGCGCAGAGAACATCTTCTATTATAATAAGGACTTATGAGATGCTGATATATATGCAGATTACTGGTACTCTAGGCTACCGCATTGGGGGTTTTCTAATAAAGTAAGTCCACTGTATGTACTGCTGATGAAGGAATTATCAATAAGTACATGGAACTTCATAAATCTTAGGTTGCCAAGTAATGTATCCAAGAAAATAATTTTGGTCTCCAAGTGCACTGATTTTCCTACCGTAGACTTAAATTTATCCCTTATCTGTTTGGCAAAATAGTACCGCATGCATTATGTATAAATATCACGGAGACTGAGAGACCATTATGATATGTGAAATGCAAACTTAAATATCAGTTTCTCTTATATGAAGCACCCCAAGTATAAATAATTTAAAGAGCAAAATAAAAGGTGGACAGTAGGAATCAGGAAGGTAGATCTTTTAAATGTGAAGGGCTCTAATGATGGAGGAGGAACAGAGGATAAGGGAGCACCACTGAATTTGTCTACTTTTCTCACGAGACATCCTTTAAGACAGAGAATGGTGAATTTGTTGTGGTACCCTCACAGTGGCCAGCATGGTACCTTAGTCACAGTCAGTCAGGTACAACTAAAAATTCAAAACTAGAACTGAACAAAGACTACATATATGCAACATTCCAAAACCCAGGGACTGAGCGTAACTAAGCTGTTAAGGAGTACCTGGTTCAGAAGGGTGCTGGGACACTCTATAAAGCAGAACCACGTACTATCGATCCAGTATAGGGGCCAAAGGGTGAATCTTCCAGGGAAATCATTTTTTAAGAGGACTTCGTGAAATAGAATACAAATCTGTACTATGTTGGGTAAGGAAATTCTAACCTTGACAGCAATAACATGTCACTGATTAAAAAGAAAGCAAAACAGGACAGAAAGAGAGGCGACGGAGGAAAGTACTGTCAAGCTTGCTCTGCAGGAAATGGCAAATGGTGAAATTATTAGTCCAAGCAAAGAGAGGGAGTACACCTGGGAGCAGGGTGTTTATTTCCAGCTTTTGGCTTCATCCTGCACCTCAGCCTCCTCAGGCTCCTACCGGCTCCTACCAACCACACACTCCGCTCTTCTGGCAATTTGAAACTGTCTTCTAAGGAGTAAAATCTTAAAAGAGAATTTTGCTTTTACTTATCATTACATATACGCTTTGTACTGTAACTATCTCATAGGTCATCACTAGAGGGTCATATTATTTAAACACACTGAAGATAAGTATTCTCCTGCTAGCCAGGGAATCATTCATACTGATCCAGTGACGAAGGATTAAATAGCCAGAGGTGGAACAGTGACCAGATGAAGCCTCTGATGAGTCTTCTCTGCCTAATCCTCAAATGGCATTGTCTGGAGTTCAACAGTAGCCTTCTTCATCTCACACGAGTGTTCGTTGACAGCCCTATCGATTCCCTGAGGTAACTATCAGCTCTAGGATACACCATGGCTGAAATTCTTACCTCAAGGCCACTTTCCTTCAGAGCTTTTGAGCCTGTATGCAGACTGTCCCACAGGCATTTCCACTAAAAAATCTGATGGCTTCTCAGACTCGGTTTTTTTTTTTTTGGAAACAGGGTCTCACTTTGTAGTTCAGGCTGGCCCTGACCTCACTATGTAGCCCAGGCAAACCTTGAACTCAGCAGTCCTCCTGCCTCTGCCTCCTGAGTGCTGGGATTACAGGCGTGAGCCACCATGCCCAGCAGGATATTTATAACCAAGTTTATCATGTCCACTTTCTCTCTCCCCAAATAAAATACAACACTTTTCCTCCAGTCCTGATCATGGTTAAAAGCATTATCTAGCCAATTAAACTAGAAGCTTGGGAGTCATCTTAACTTCCCCTCTCATAAACCAATCTTAGTTCTGTTTCTACTATATTTCTCTCTTGAGATAAAATTTCCTATCCTGTGGGACAAAAATATCCTACAAGTTTCGTGAAGGCAAACTCAACAGACTGAGGATACTGCTTAAAAGTAGACCATGTGCCTAGCATGCAGAGGCCCTGGATCTGAACTCAAGCAATGCAAAACAAAAACTAAAACAAATAATAATAGCGACAAAAGCCACACAAAAATGTTCAGGACCTCGAATAACCCTGGCTCTGGCCAGCAAAAGTAAAGATAACAGAGCATCATCTTCAAACTTAACTGAGGGTGAGGCTAAAATATTTCCAGACATTCAAGGTTTTACACTACTTACCCCTCATTTTTTTCTCCTCAGGAAGCTACCAAAACAGTAGACAAAAACAGAAGATACTGAATCCAAGTGGCAAAGGCAAAATTATTCATGAGGATAAAGAATTGGTGGGAGTTTATACAGAAGCTGTGATATATTTATGTTGGGAGGGTGGAAGGAGATAGGAAATGTAAGCAGGGATCACTTTCCTGGGTGAGGAAAGAGACCCAAGTCCTGTCTAAAGTCACTGCCTTTAGAAATCTAGGAGCAGTGTCAGAAGACAAAGGACAAGTTGAATGTAGTTGTTGTGACGAGAAAAACCTCAGAAGTCTGCCACTCTTTTTTTTTTTTGAGACAGGGTCTCACTTTGTAGTTTAGGCTGGCCCTGAGCTCACTATGTAGCCCAGGCAAGCCTCGAACTCGGCAATCCTCCTGCCTCTGCCTCAAGTGCTGGGATTACAGGCGTGAGCCACCACGTCCAACACTCTGGTATGTAGTATTGATTGCTGGTGGGTGTGAATCACCATGCCCAGCATTGTATGTGGATAACAGGGATCGAACTCAGGACCTTGCGCTTGCGAGGCAGGCACCGGAACCACTGAGCTAAATTTCTGGCCTGTGCCACTCTTCATTATAAGCCTTCTATTATTGGACCAGGAAAGAAGTCTAGAGATCCAGTCTTATTTTTATTTCGCTAAAATAAAAATGATAATGATAATAACATACAAATTTCACAAGCTGCTTTTCTAGCGTGAAGCTTTATTTTTCCATGTTAAGGGATCCAATGTTCTGAATAACAACACACTCTAACTCTACTGAGAAATGGCAGTTTACTGGCATGTGTCCTTTTCCTTCTTGTTCCACTAACCCACCTGAGAGAGTTAATGATTGAAGATTTGTGAGCTAACAGATGGATAAAACATGCTGCGTCCTGCCCTGATGTTTGCATGAAACATTTTTCTGATGTGAAGAATATGATTTAATTAACCACCTGCTGAACCTAAGTTTGGAAGAAAGGGAAATTAGTGTGAAAAGTTTTTAAAAACTAAGCATAATTTATGGGTCAAAGAGTTAAGAATGAAAATAGTTGATGCCTTTCTCTAAAACAAATTAAATACTAGTCCACAAAGCCTGCTTAATACAAAGAATCAAAATCACTCCATGTATATATATATATACTACAGGCCACTGTGCACCCAAACCAGAAATCAATCACAAAACCACAGAAAATTCAGCAATACCAGAAGCTTAACACACTTCTAAACACTCAATGGGTCACAGAAGAATCAAGGAAGAAATTAAACAATTTCTGGAATCATATGACAATGCCAGTAGAACACAGCAGGACCTCTGGGAAAGAATGAAAGCAGTCTTTGGAGGAAAATTTAATGGAATCAATGCTGACATTAGGAGGAGTTAGCTCAAATAACCTACTGATTAAATTAAAGATACTCGAAAAACAACAATTCAAACCCAAACCTAGATTAAAAAGGGAAATTATAAAGATTAGCAGAAATTAACGAAATTGAGACTAAAAGACAATACAAATAATTAATGAATCAAAGAGCCTGCTCTTTAAAAGAGTAAACAAAACAGATAAGCCAACAGACACTGCTAAGTTCCAAAGATTTTGAGACTAGAGGTGATCAGTTTAATTTCTGTACCACATCTGGACATGAACAAAAAAATGGCTACAAGCTGACAGTTATAAAAGTTACAAAAGTACTGTATTACCACAAAGGCCTTTAGTGAATATACCTACATAGGTAGGAAATAAAGCAGTAGGAAAGAATACCATGGTATGCAAATAAATCATCCTCTCCAGCTCTTAGGGGACTCACCAGTCACCTCCACAGTCATTCACTGCTTCCTAGAGCGACACATCAACAGGCTGCTCTAGGATTTGCTCTTCTTAGTCACAAGAGTGATACTATTTCACGGCCAATCTAAATCCATCAACACAGTTGCAGAGCTGTGCTTCATTGTATTCATACCTCCAAACATTCTATTTTTCAATACACATTTGGGTTAGTCTACACTCATTTTGGGGGGTAGACTAACCCATGTATCAGAGAGAGGAGGAAATTAACCCCAGTTCCTCATGTATGTATGTTTTTTTGTTTTGTTTTGTTTTGTTTTGTTTTTTGAGACAGGGTCTCGCTTTGTAGTTGAGACTGGCTCTGAGCTCACTATGTAGCCCAGGCAAGCCTCGAACTCAGCAATCTTCCTGTCTCTGCCTCCCGAGTGCTGGGATGACAGGCGTGAGCCACCACACCCGGCATGTATGTATGTTTTATCCAGTCGTCTAGACTAGAAGGTCTTCAGGAAGCAGGGGATTTAGCTCAGTGTTTCCAGGGCCAAGTGCAGGTTCTTGAGTTTGACTCCTGCCACCAAAAATACTTACAAACATACATACATACATACATACATACATACATACATAAGGAAAGCTCCTCAGGGAACAGTTTGCTTTCTCTTGCTTTGATGCCCCCTTCTGCAGATTGTAAAAGCTCCTCCTTGGGATAAACCTAAGTTTTGCTTGCTCATATTATCCATGATGTACAACACATCCTTGAATTTCAAGTTAGTACCTTCTCCACAGCTATTATTAGTCTTGGTCATCACAAGACACTTAAATGGTTGCAGGCACTGGAAATGGGTTAAAAGCTCACAATCAAGTGGGAATGCAACAAGAAACCAAACAGGGCAAAAGACAGTCATTTCATGTTCATCTCAGGTAACTAGTGCTATAGAAAGCCAGACTCTATCTTCACAATCACATCAGCTATGTGTGAGGACAACAGAGCATTGGACTAGGAAATACTAATCTTTTGTCTCCCTAACTTAAAAGGGTTGGTCACCGATTTTATTCCCTTAAATAAAAAAAGAATACAGTATGAATTACATGCTGCCTATTGCTACACCCATCAAATGAATTATACTATCTTTTTAATTACTATTTTCTGAGTACTGGGGGTGGGTCCAACCCAGGGCCTGTCTTATGTTAAGGCAAGGCAGTGCTCTGCCTCTGAACCACTCTATAGCTAGCTATAACCATCCTTTCCTTCAGTTAGTGAAAAAGGAAGAGATGTCAAAGCAGCAAAACTTCCAGAAATGTAAAAAGAGGAGAAAAGACATGTAATTTTTAATTATGCAAATCATAAAAACTCATTAAAAGGTAATAAATTTTAAAAAGGTATCTTACTAAGGAATAAATATGATACAGAAAGAAAATAAAAGAGCATGTATAAGGGGGGAGGAGGGGGGAGTGGGTAGGGATATGGGTAAAAATGAGAATTAACTTGTGGCATATACTGGTACAAATTTCCCAATGTTATATGTGATTTTGAGATGTATATAAATTGTACCAATAAAGAATTCAATTAAAAAAAAAGGTATCTTACTGCTATAACTGCAGGTTAGATAAAACTCAGTTCATGTTTACAAGAATTTACAACTATATGGTATTTTTTTTTTTTTTTGAGACAGGGTCTCACTTTGTAGTTCAGCCTGGCCCTGAGCTCACTATGTAGCCCAGGCAAGCCTCGAACTCAGCAATCCTCCTGTCTTTGCCTCCTGAGTGCTGGGATTGCAGGCGTGAGCTACCACGCCCGGCACTGTGGTAGGTGGTATTGATTGCTGGTGGGTGTGAGTCACCACGCCCAGCATTGTATGTGGTTACCGGGATCGAACTCAGGGCCTTGAGCTTGCGGGGCAGGCACTGGAACCACTAAGCTAAATCTCCAGCCCACTATATGGTATCTTTAGGTTAGACTCTAAGAGCTTGTTTTAGATGGATGTATGGTTCATTTCTAAGGCACTGGAAATCCTACAGTTTTAACCTTATATAAAAGTGTATTTCATTTGTTTAAGACTCAAGAGGTACAAATTTAGGAGTTCTGGCATAAACAACACAAATTCCCTTGTAATTTTCCATCTTGTTTGCTTTTCAATTTCTCCTAAAAAGCTTTTCAACTATTTTTACCGTTTGCTCTCTATGTTATAATTTACTACTAGCAATAATAAACTGTTATTTTCTTTTTTTGAGACAGGGTCTCACTTTGTAGATAAGGCTGGCCCTGAACTCACTCTGTAGCCCAAACTTAAGGCTAGCCTCAAACTCAAGGCAATCCTCCTGTCTCTGCTTCCCTAGTACTGGGATTACAGGTATGAGCCACCACAGCTAGCACTGTGGTATGTGGGACCAGAGATCAAACTTGGGACCTTGCACTTGCCAGGAAGAGGCCAGAACCACTGAGCTAAATCCCCGGCCCTAAATTGTTTTAATTTATAAAAGCTTCTAACATATTAAAATGGTAGTAAAAGTGGTATGTGAAAGAAAATTTAATTTTTTAAGGAAGTCTAGATGATACAGAAGTGTTTATCCAGGCAGATATTTGAATTAACAACATTTTTTTAAGCTTTTTTTTTTTTTTTTTTTTTTTGAGACAGGGTCTCGCTTTGTAGTTCAGGCTGGCCCTGAGCTCACTATGTAGCCCAGGCAAGCCTCGAACTCAGCAATCCTCCTGTCTCTGCCTCCCAAGTGCTGGGATTACAGGCGTGAGCCACCACGCCCAGCAACAACATTTTAAATAAAGAGCTAGAATGTTCTGTTTCCTGGTCCAAATCTAAGGCCACTGTTACATGTTGCCAGTACTTCTTTTTGTTTTTGGTTTTTTTTTTTGAGACAGGGTCTCGCTTTGCAGTTCATGCTGGCCCTGAGTTCACTATGTAGCCCAGGCAAGCCCCGAATTCAGCAATCCTCCTGTCTCTGCCTCCCGAGTGCTGGGATTACAGGCGTGAGCCACCAAGCCCGGCCCAGTACTTCTTTTTGTATACACTTCATCTAGAGACATAAACCACTATACAACTTTTACTGTAAGACTAACATCTCCAAGAATTCTTTTTTTAATATAGCATATAATGGATTATTTCTGTTCCTAATGGATTGAAAGGCAGTAATTTCTACACAGAGCTCAATTAGTAAGCTACATCTACTTTTACCATTGCCTCGAAGCATGTCACCGAATAGAGCATTTTTCCGCTAGTTAAAAGAAAAAGTACTGGGAAAGTATTTATTTATAAGAACCAGTTCCAGTGGTTATTCCGGAAGAGCCCTTTGAAGACAACTTCTCTGGACACCAGATTTTCCACAACATACACTGGTCTCTTTCCACAACGAAGCTTGTGAGCTTTGTAAATTCTTAAAGGTTAGGCACTCATGTTTCATGGCAGTGCTCTTTCCCAATTATTCCACACTCTGGGGTATCAGAGTTATTGTTAAATGGATCATTTAAACGACAGATCAGGTCATTTATGCCTGACCAAGTAGCCCTGATTGTAAATTAGGTGCTCTGAGACATGTGTGCTTTCTTGTGGCTCTCTAGGGTAACAGCACTGTCCTGCATGGGGACAGCTTACTCACTGGTTAGAACTGAGCCAGTGATTTACAGTTGATGGAGACTTTGCCACTACCAGCTAAGCATTGTTAGTAACTGCTTCCAGAATGCCACTTGCCCAATTTGGGGCTGAATGGATTAAATAAATCTTTGTATTTACACTTCATTTCCATTAGTATATCTGGAAGAAAGTGTTTCTTTTAGATATAACAAACACCAAGAGTAAAAAAAGTCATGTGGAAAACACCCTATTTACTTCTATAAAAAAACCCACAATTTTTACTCACTCTCCAAACACAAAAGATATTTCTCAAAGCCTTTATGCACTGTTACCTTAATACCATCAATTATTACAAATCAATGAATATTCTGGAAAAAATGGCAGTGTATAAAACATTATGTTGCTGAATCTCCCAAATCCTATAACCATAATTGATCTAATTTCTTTTCTCTTAACTTCTTGAATTTAACTGGCATTAAGTCAAGAGAATAGAGCCAAAGAAGTATTTTCTCTGGAGATGGAACTTTTGCACTTCGCAAGGTCACTAAGATTGTTATCTAAAAAAAATCTAACTAAAAGGTGTTCATAAAATATTACACATCTCACAAAAGCCAAACAAAACATACTCAAACAGGTAAAATCTGCTTTTACCTCAACATCGATTTAACTCTGAAAGTAGTTATACAGTCTACAGTTTACACAGAGAGCCTGGTTTATCTTGTTACTGGATTATAAACCCAATGCCTGTATCAAGGGCTTCATTTTCCCCAAACATCCAATTATCTTTTAAAGAAATACTCATGTAACACAGGGTTTAGTTTCATTTCAGACTTAAGAATTAAAGCTCAAAATATCTCAGAGTTGGATTTTTAAAAGCAAAGAAATTAAATTAGCTGACAGGTGTAGCATGGCATAAATCTATTCTTGTCTTTTGTTTTAGTGCCACCTGCTTATAACATAGGAAAACATCATTAGCAGATGTGAAATAAGATTTTTAAAAGTTTTTCTTTCTTTTCCTCTCCTTTCCTTCTTGTTTTCCTTTTCCCTTCTTCCTTCCTTCCTTCTTAATGCTATTTTGGAAGTAGCTTTGGCATTGTCTGAAAGGCTTAGTAACACCTTTTTTTTTTTGTGGTGTTGAGGACCGAACCTAAGCCCTTTGCAATGAGCTATATTTAGATTATTATTTTTTTTTTAAATTTTGAGACAAGGGCTCCATAAGTTGCTTAGGCCTGGTTTAACTTTGCAGTCCTCCTGCTTCAGCCTCCTAGAGTGCTGGGGTTATAGGCATGAGCTGAGGGTAAATGGTTACTAAATTCACTTTAATATAAAATGTTAAAACTTCTTAATCATGTCCAAATCATTTGGAAACAAAAATGCAAGAGTATTAAGTACAACATATTCTTGTATTTCAAGCGATAGTATATGCCAAGTGTATATCACATCTTGGCTATAAAGGGTGGTTTATGTTTTAACTTACTATCTCTAACATGTCTTCCTTTTTTCTTAAAATAAGAATATGACTAAAGTGTTTTGTATCTCATGAAATATCCTCCTGTGGATTTTTGTTTCACTTACAGTACTAGCTTTTATCCTTGGTCTTTCAATTTCAAATTCAAACATTTTGCTGAAATAAATGGTATCTAGGACAATGTCAATAGCTATCTAGTAACAGCAAACTCACATAGTATCAAGAACTTTTATTGTGCTGAGACCTACTTAAAGGAAACCTTACTTAAAACTTAAGGAGCCAGGTGTGGTGGCTCACGCCTATAATCCCAGCACTCGGGAGGCAGAGACAGGCGGATTGCTGAGTTCGAGGTTTGCCTGGGCTACATAGTGAGCTCAGAGCCAGCCTGAACTACAAAGCGAGACCCTGTCTCAAAAAAAAAAAAACAAAAAAAAAAACCTTAAGGAAACCTCAACTTATAAATGGTATAAAGGTCCCTCAGTCAATCACTAAATATTCTCTAGTTTCCTCAATTTAAAGCAAAACAGGTCTGAAACTAGTCTTTGTATTAATCATTACTTTGTGTGGCTGCCAGGCTCCCCAGTGACTGACTCTATCAAGGTATATCTTCCTGCATGTGAAGTGTGGTCAGGATTCAAACCACACACTCAGTTTTCTGCAATGACACTGGATCTGGTTTATCTACCTTTCCATATTATTGAGCCGTAGACCATAGTACTTTGCTCTGTGAGTACTAAGAACAAAGTACTATCAGAAATATGTATTTTTTTAATGTAGAAGAAATAGCTGGCTTAATGGAGATGAAGTTTGGGTGTTTTGCTTCCATATTACACGGTGGTGCACTTTGGAATAAGGTCTCACATCCATTTCTTTTAAGGAACAGTTTCTTTTATCTAGTGGATAGGACATACTAGAACTTGAAAAAAAGCTATATATCTTCTTCTAACTAAAGCAATATATTTTCTTGTCCCCTTGGATTATTTCTATAAAAGCATATATGATGATAGAAAAATGTGACTCATTTTACAAAAATATGTTTATAAGCAACTTTCCAAGAACATAGCCCTTTTGCTAAGGCAGGAACATTTGTATTTACAACACAGAACTGAAACACCTACATGTTTTTTGGTATAACAGAACATGTTTCTCTTGGCCAAGACAATGTTTTATCTTAGTATTTGAGCAGGAATTTATAAATAGGTCATCTTTGATATTTTGGCCAGAAGGACATTTAGGCATTAGTTTTGTTTTAGGGAAAACAGTGAAGAGGAACAGCATAAAACATATTAGTCTTTTCACTTTTTCACATGCACACAAAGTTACCATCTGAAGTTTTCTTTAATTCAGTTTTCAGTTTTTTTTGGTCTTCTACTAGTCTTTTATTTTCTGCTTCCAAAACACGTTCCTCATCCGAGCCTTGAGTTTTTAAGATCTATCACAAAAGGGAGTTAGAGGAAGAAGTAAGCTTAGATTGCAATGGCCAGATACTCTTACAGAATGGAAGCTAAGTAACATCTAAATTTATTGGTCTTTATTTAATTCTTTGTCCTTTTAAGTACTTTATAATTTTCTACAAGGTACTTTTGCTAAAAGAGACTTAATATTTAGTAAACAAACAGAAATTTTCTTGTTATGGTAAAATCTCTGAAGTGAAAATAAGAATTTCTGGTGAGGCTACAATTATAATTATGTTTTCAAAATCATTTAGGTAAATAACATGAATTTCTCTTCAATTACCTGTGTGATGTAAATCTAAGGAAAGAAAAACAGTTCTGATGGTGACATTAATTGGAAAGCTGTCATGTTCTAATGGAAGAGCTACTTAGACTATTTTTATATAGACAAATTCTATATTTGAATTTAATGTTATCAGGGTAAAGATGGTAAGTGGAAGTGACAGGGCTATCTCTAGAGTTGGAACATTTTAATTTTCACTGGATAGTCTCCAAATTACTTTTCTTCAATTAATACTTTATACTGATCTTTATATTTTAAAATGTATTCTGGCTTTAAAAATATGTATAGCTTTTCTTCTCTAGCAAAAAAAAATAAGATCTGAAAAATAAAATGGCTGAAATAAAAACATCATCAAGAAAGGTAAATTCATGTTTAAAAAATAAATACATGTATCTACTAGTATGGGCCAACTGACTAAATAGAAGGGCAGCATTTTGACACTGACAGTTTTCATTTAGGTAAGAGAACAACTCAAGAAAATTTTAAGCAGAACTAAGGGAATAATTTGGACCGCAGAGTGATTTACTTTTTAATATAAGTAGATACAGTCAACAAAACAGAAGTTTCACGGAGCAATGACTAATGTAAATATTTTACAAAGTAAGGTAATGTAAGGGATGAAAATGTAAAAGAAACACAGTTCCATTGTCAAGTACCTTCAATGTAGTAGAAAGGATAATACCAGCATAAATAGCATAAGACCAAATATAGCACTATAATGGTATTATAAATTAGGCTGCTCAGAGCAGGAATTAAACCTCTAATGAATATATCATATAATGTTCATTAGTTTTGGGAGGTGGGTGGTTGAAGTATGTTCTAAACTGAAGGAACCTCATGTCTTTTGACATAATTTCAAAGTTCAGGATAAGGGAAAAAAATCCCCCAAACTTCTTTTAATTTGTTGCTTACTTCAAGTTCAAAATAATTCTAGCTGTTATTTCACTCAGTTTAGTTCATACCATCTCTGGTGATTACCCAAATTGGAAGAGAACCCCTGAGTTGCAGGAATTTTACAGTGACTGGTTGAATTGTTATGCCACTGACTTAGGAAACTTGGCTGTCAGTCTAGTAAATAAGCTTTCACTGCTGCACCTGTAGGACTGTCCAGATTTATTATGTGTAACTTCATGTTGGAAAAAGGGCAAGAGCCCTGCAGGCCGAAATTCAACAGCTAACAGCCTCAACACATGTAGTCAGTTTCACCAACCCTACCCCACCCTGCTGAGTGCCTGGGAAAGAGTCTTAGTTGTAAAGCTTTATCTTGTCATTGTAAAGCAATTAAATTAAATGCTGAGTGGCCTTCACCATTATAATATCTATTTAACTGAGTATCAAAACAGGGGGGATCTTAGGCACACACAGTCATTTTATAGGCTCGCCCAGGAGCTGAAGGCATGAAATGATGAGGTTACAAGTATGGGTTCTACAGTCAAGCTGCCTGGGTACAGTTTTCTATCACTTGTTGGCTAAATGGTTTTGTGCAAGGTACTTACCCTTCCTATGTCTCTACTTCTTCCTCATCTATAAAATGCAGAAAATAAAATACAAACATCATGGCACTATTGTAAGAACTGAAAGTGAGTACCTTAACTGTGAAGCATTTGAGGCAATGCTTGGCATAGTGTTGACTATTATTTATTACTAAGGAACCTGGAAGCCCAGCACATATGGAGGGAACTTGCCCCAAGTCATACTTCTAATTACTGGGAAGGCTGGGACTTGCACTAGTTTTTCATTCTCTTGGTTGCCAGGATAATGCTCTTCTACTAGGTAATAGGCCTCTCATAGAGAATGAAGAGACTGAAATATATCTGTGACCTTCTAACCTATGGCCTTTAATGTAACCGTATCGGTCAATTAGTGCCACTTTGAGCCCTGTGTGTTCAGGTCACAGACTTTCTGTCTACCGTGTCCTGGCTCCAGTCCAGTCTACCTGCACAGCACCTGATGACCTGGGACTACTGATCAGGTCACAGCTGTGCCACAGGCGGTCAAGGGTAACCGGGTTTTTGGTGTTGCTGTTTCTGGTGCTGGAGATGGAACCCAGGGCTCTGGGCGTGCTAGGCAAGTGCTTTACCACCGAGTTGCATCCCAGCCCAGGAAACTGGCCTTTGATAACAGTTTCCAAAATGTTTTGAGGATTGTTTTTTCAAGAACAAGACTAAAGTTCATTAATTATGGTGCAAATGGCAAAAATAAAATCAAAACTTTATAAAATACTTTCCCTTAGAGTAGAAAATTCGAAAACAGCTGAAGAGGGAAAGAGCAGTATCCTAAAAGTAGTTGTATTTCATTACTCTAAAATGATGTGCGTGATTTGAAATCAATAAGGGTATACAATAAGTCTTTCCATAAAGGCAAGGCTATGTGTCTCTGAGTTTAGTTGTCATATAGTCATCAAAGCTTTTAGGACTATGGTTTTATTTTACCCTGTGAAATGAGATAAAATCTATAAGCTTTACCTATTATTTATTGACCTTCCAGGTATAAAATGAAGTTATTATGTGGCTGAAACATTCCAAAAAAAAGAAAACAAATGGCATTTTGTTTGTTTTTGTGTGTAGAAAATATCAACTTGATTTCTAGCAGCTGTATTTCTAAAAGGAAATTTACAAGCCATAAATAGATCAATACCTTTCAATTCACACAAAACAGAGCAAAACATAAACTGGTTCTCATACTTTAAGTTTCCTTAAATGGGTCCAGGGATTTAGCTCCATGGCACTGCACCTCCCCTCCTTAAACAATACTGGAAACAATCAACTGAAAGAAACACTTGTGAATTCTGTTTCTATGAAAAGAGGTCTTTAAACTCTGTTGTAGACTACATGAGATAAATACTATAAAAAGTACAGCATGGGGCTTGAACAGGTGGCCATAATAGTGTAGCATTATTCAACTTTTTACGATTAGTTTTGCCTCATTTAATAGATTTTAGAAAGCCTTATATTGGGCCATGTAATAGCTAACTTATTTGGAATGGATTAAAGGTAGTGCTTACAGCTCTCGTGGCAGAAGCTAGTGTTTGCAAATAAACAAGGATTTCAATTCTGTGTGGTAGACTTCAAAAAATACTTCTTACATAGCAGTGTAATATACTATGCTGTTTCCATTTCATTATAGAAAAGCAACCATAGTCTATCATCTTATGAATACTTTAAGAAAATTTATCTTACTTCTGAATGGTTCCATTGATTCTTTTTCCTAAGAAGCAACAGTGAATCTTCAGCCCTAATATTAACTAAAAACACTGTTCTGACATCTGACTCCTAAATTTTAAACTTAACAAAAAAATACCGAAGGTAATTTTACATGTTTCATTTCTCCATTTGTGGTTCTTTTTAGTCAGCAGGGTAAAACCACCAGTACATGACCCATCCTCTCACTAAGGTATCATCACCCTCTTTAGATTAAAGACTTTTAAGTATAAGGTGTGATCATCAATCTGGCGGCAAAGAACTCCCTCTGCTTTCTATATAAATAACTAGCTCAAAAAGAAACAGAACAGAATTGTGAGGATTTGTGTTCAGTTATGAAATAAAATTACTAGTAATTCAGGGATTGGAATTCACACTCCCAGGGCTGGGGATGTAGTTCAGTGGCATTGTGCCTGCGCGGCGAGCAATGTCCTTAGTTCCATCCCTATATGGAGGTGGCTGTGGGGGAACTCACACTCCCAGAATGTTTTATCCTTGAGTCACAGGAAATACATCCAACTGCATTAATTTACTGTTAGGGACAAGCAAATCTAAAGAACAGTAAAAATACATATGAAATAATCATTCAATAGAATCAGACTGCTATTGTTGCCATTTTCTTCCAATAAATTATGAAAATACTCCTTTGGTGCTGAAAAATAATGTAGCATTCCTTCGGAGTAACAACAGTATTTATATACCCATTTTAGTTTTTCATTCTCTTCCATGAATCTTTTGGCAGCCTTATTAGTACTTTCTGCTTGAGATTTAAGTACTCCTCTGTTTGACAGTTCTTTAGCCAGCTGAGTAATAAGTGTAACCAGACGTCTCAACACCCTGAGGAGGAAAAAAAAAATCAGAATAGCTCATAACCAGATGGTCAAGTGACTGCCAGTTAGGCAGAGAGGTGTGGTGGGGAAGAGAATATTAAAAATGGAACATGTTAGAAAAACAAGAAAGACAAACTTAAGTATCAGCTAAAACAAACCTATGTCTCATTCCTTTGGAATCTTTATTAGAAAACTATAAATGGAATATACAGGTCCAGTGGTGCTATTCTCTGTTTGTGGTTCTTGGGGCATTGAACCTAGAAGGGCCTTATGTGTGCAGTGGCATTGTTTTCCATGTAGAGGTCTCTAGCTGGTAACAGTAGAAACAGGAGCATTTCAGACAGTATGGCAAGGCTAGAAAAAGAATTGTTTTCGGCCTTTGTCAACATTTATCGAAGAGCATTGTATAAAGTTGACCAAGCCTAAACAAAGCTCATGTACATGTTTATGTGTAACTTCCATTGTAAGGAACTGTAATTAATTGCTTCAATTATTTATTCAGCAGGTGTTTCTTGAGGAACTGCTAAGTGTTAAACATTATATTATCAGGCACTAGGGAGACTGCAGAGAATGAACTCAGTATAGAAAACAACCTTAAGGAATTTAAACTCTAGTTAGAGGCATAGCTTTAAAACACTATCACAACTTTGAATAATACCAGAAATTCAGGTACACACATACTCTAAGAGATCGGAAGACCCACCTACTTCGCAAGGAAAGATGGCCATAGACGGCTTCCCTGAGAAAGAGGCCAAGAAAGAGTGGGTGTTACTCAGGGGAAGAGGGAAGGGGGAGCTCTGGCAGAAAAAAACAACTCATATGAAGCCACTAAAGTGGGAAGGAGCTGGGCACAGCCTAACTCTGCCAGTATTTGGTAAACGCAGGAATGAATAAATAGATAGTGAAGGCTAGTGGGGTGGAACTGTATTAGAGACATCAGAGAACAGTGGGAAAGAAGACTCCAGAAAGGGGCGGGGCCAGATAGGTCATTCAGGGACCTGCGGGATGAGAGGACCTGTAAACTATAGCTGTGGTTTACTCGAGTTCTTTCATGAAGATGCTAGTGCAGTAAATGACTTCGCTATATGTAGAAAAACATGAGAAAGACAAACTTACATAATGTTTTGAAGTTAAAAGTGTGCTTTTACTTACAGCCAAAAAAATAATGAGAATCCTGAAATGTAAAGATTTCTTTGAGATCTGAAAAGTTTCATCTGTGTATGTTCATAGGCACTAGTTTTGGCGGCTGAGATCTTCTCAAGGGAATGAGCATGGGAATATTTCCTTATTTCTCTGACAGCATCTATACAGAAACAAAAAACATTACTTTTGGTTTTTAAGAATATAAAACTACAAATGAGGCAAATTTAGAATATATTATCAAACTTTTCAGTGATGGAGTTGAGGTAGTAGTTTCTGTCTTTCCTTTAGTACCTGGGGAAGTAAGTACTTTGCAAATGGGTATTAGTGGCAGATTTCAAATTATTATGGCATTTTATCTTAAATCACTTGTATAGACTTACCATCTTGGTACTGTTGTCTTTTGGTATTCTGCAAACCATTTCCTCTTTCACTCTATCCCTTAGGACTGCAATGTAACCTAACAGTTAATAGCTATACATAGCAGTAACAAGAAATATCACTATTTCTTTTATGGTACTTGCATTTTGTTACGTCTGCTCCCTTATATATAAGCAGACTTTAGAAATATTTGGTTCCATTGAAATTTCCACTGGTATAAACTTATTAAGATGGGATCTGACCTGTGGTGGCATACATCTCCACAAGTGGCAAGCGGCAGCAGGTGCTGCTGGAGATGTTCTGATAGCTCGTCCTTTGGTGCCTTTCAGCTCTAAGGGAACCGTTTCTTCACAGCAGAAAATAGATAGGAGCTTAGAAGGATCTATACTTAGTGCATTCTTTGTGAATTCTTGCATGTCTTGGAGATCTGCTCTAGATCTGCCAGCAGAGGAAAAAGCAAGTTCTACTACTGTATCCTTCATATGACCATGTGCATTCTTGGGAAAGCATTTTGTCACATAAGGAAAAGAATTCCTGTAAGAGAAATGAAGCCATTTTGACTTTATTTTTTATGGCAGCTTTACTGCAATATAATTCACATACCATAAAATGACCTTTCCTAGTCACAGTACTAAATGCTTTTGTGACCATTATTATCTAATTTCATAACATCATCCATGGTTCCCCTGCTCCAACTCCTAATAACCGTTCTGTCTGTATGGATCTGTTTATTCTCTAAACTTCATATAAATGAATTAATACGTGAGCCTGTTTCTTTCACTTAGCTTAATGCTTTCAAGGTTTATGTGACAATATATATCACTCTTTTTATGGCTAGATAATATCCCACTGTACATACACAGAACTTTTCACTTATATCTATTTATCAGTTGATGGATAATTGGGTTTCTTCCACTTTTTAACTATTATGGAAATGCTGCCAGGGAGGTCCACGTATTCATTTTATATGGACATGCTTTCAATCCCTGTGGTAAATACCTAGGAGTAGAACAGGTAGACCCCATGGTTACTCTGTTTAACATTCTGTACCATTTTATTTTTCCCACAAGCAGTGTAAGATGGTTCCAATTTCTCCATATTCTCAGCAAAATTTGTTATTATCTACCTGTTTTATTATAGACACCCTCATAAGGTGAAGTGGCATTTCCTGATGTTGAGTGTCTTTTCAAGTGCTTACTGATCCTCTGTGTATCATCTGTGGATAAATACATATTCAAATCCTTTTACTTCAATGTGAAGGTATTCGCCTTTTTATCTTTTCCCACATTTCTTTTGCAGATTTTTTTAAAGCTGAGGTTAAACATTCATCACACCTCTGTGGTCTTTTGATGTACAATGCCTAACTATAAAGATTTGACTGGATCAGGTTTAATAGTTTTGGCATGAATCCTTCATAGTTTCAGGGTGGTTTTTTTTTTTTTTTTTGAGACAGGGTCTTGCTTTGTAGTTCGGGCTGGCTCTGAGCTCACTATGTAGCCCAGGTAAGCCTCGAACTCAGCATCCACCTGTCTCTGCCTCCCGAGTGCTGGGATTATAGGTGTGAGTCACCACGCCCGGTAGGGTTTTTTTTTTTTGAGTCAGGATCTCACTATGTAGTTCAGGATGGCCTTGAAGTTGTGGCGATCCTCTTGCCTCAATTTCCTTAGTGCTGGAATTACAGAGATGCACCACCATGCCCCAGTGCATGAGTATTTTGTTTTAAGATAATATATTAGACGAGGTTCTCCAGATAAACAAGACCAATAATGTGTGTGAAGAGGAAAGAGGAAAAGAGAAAGACACTGAGAGGGTGGAAACTGATTTGTGAGTTGGTTGTTTTTCATGAATTGCCTCAAGTGAAGGCTTAATAAATCTATAATCTGCAGAATAGACCTGAAGGCTAGAGATTCAGGGAAGTTAAGAGTTTGCTGTCAGAATTCCTCTTTGCTTAGGGAACTCAGTCTTTGTCCTGTTAAGGGCTTTATATAACTGGATGACACCCCCCACATTATGGAGAGTAAATCTGCTTTACTCAAAGTCAACTTTTTTACATATTACCTAAAATGCACCTTAACAGACATATTCAGAATAATGTTTGAGCAAATATCTCAGAACTGTGGCAGAGCCAGGTTGAGAAATAAGATTAATCATCAAAGGCCAGGTGTTGTCATACCTATCATCCCAGCACTTGGGAGGCTGAGGCAGGAGGATTGCTATGAGTTGGAGGCCAGCCTGGGTGACATAGTTAACTCAAGGATAACCTGAACTACACAGCAAGATCCTGTCTAAAATTAAAAAAAACAATATATATCAGAGATAGTGACTATAATTTCTGTAAAGGTTTTATTTTTAATTTTTTTTTGCAATCATCTGTCCAATTTTGCATCTGAAAAGGTGTCTTTTTATAGGTATTATGTGTTTTTCTACCTGTCTGCATAAATTTTACAATCAACTGGTCAATGTCAACAAAAATGCCTATTGGGATTTTGATTGGGACTCTGTAGAATGCACTGATTGATTCTGGGAGAATAAACATTTTAATAATACTGAGTATTCCTACTGATGAAAATATCTCCATGTATTTTGATTTTCTTTAATTTCTACCAACAACATTTTTGTAGTTTTTATTGTAGAGCTTTTATATATAAAGAGTATTTTAGGCTTCTTAATAACTTAAGGAACTCTAAAAATTTCGGTTTCCAGGGGTTTAGTATTTGTAGTATGGACACGCAATTTACATATATTGATCTTATATTTTGTGACTCATCAAGTTGCTTAGGTCAGGCTCAAACTTATGATCCCCCTGCTTCATCCTCTCAAGGAGTTGGTATTATAAGCATGGTATGGGCTATTGTAACTGGCTAATTTTTATACTTTTTCAACAGTATCTGTTTGGCTTAATTTTTACTTTAGTAAATTTTTAATTTGGGGGATACAGACTGTATTCTTAAGGAATAAATCTTTGTCTTTTTTTTTTTTTTTTTTGGCAGTACTGGGGTTTGAATGCAAGGCCTTGTGCTTGCCAGGCAGACAGTGCCACTAAGTTATATCTGCTAATGCCTTTTGAAATTTTAGTAGCAAAGTTTCAAAGTCTTTAGCAAGCCCATAAGACTCAAACTGAAACCTGTCTCTTTTTGGTAGGCAGCAGGCAAAATTTCTGGTTAGTTCTTGCTGCTTCCCAGCTATTAATGTCCCCATGAGCTCCTTGGAATCTTCTTTACAGGTCTGCAGTTCAAACCAAGGACTTGGCAGGGATCATACACATATGGTCCGTTTCCTTTCTGGGGTTCCTGTCCATCTTGGACATTTCCCCTTCATTTTGGCCTTTATCATACTTTCAGAGCAGCCACCTGCTTTTGAGTTGTAGCTGCTCAGGCCAGGTAGACTGTAAAGTACCTGGAAAAGAAGCTATAAAAAGTCAGGCGTGGTGGTGATGCCTATAACCCCAGTACTTGGGAGGCTGAGGCAGGAGGGTTGCTGGGAGTTTGAGGTCACCCAGACTACATAGTGAGGTCAAGGCCAGCCTGGGCTATGTAGTAGGACCTTGCCTCAAAAAACAGAAAACAAGAAACAAAGAGGAAAGAAGCTATAAGAAAGTGATCACATATAGTGTGATTTCCTCTTTAAAGACTGACTGACCTCATCTTTCTGCTTGCTTTTGGTTACTTAGCAGGGGTCAAATACTTTTTTCATATTTTAAGCAGGGTTCAGAATTTTTTTTTTTTTGAGACAGGGTCTCCTTTTTAGTTCAGGCTGGCCCATAGCTCACTATGTAGCCCAGGCAAGCCTCAAACTCAGCGGTCCTCCTGCCTCTGCCTTCTGAGTGCTGGGATTACAGGCATGAGCCACCACGCCTGGCACTGTGGTATGTGGTATTGATGGCTGGTGGGCGTTGAGTCACCATGCCCAGCATTGTATGTGGTTACCGGGATCGAACTCAGGGCCTTGTGCGTGCAAGGCAGGTGCTGGAACCACTGAGCTAAATCTCTAGCCCCCCAGCCTTCTTTATATTTTGTGACAGAGGGTTACTGAGTTACTCTGTTGCTGAAGCTAGGCTCAAACTTGCAATCCTCCTGCCTCAGTCACCTAGAGTTTTAACTAACTAGGGGGAAATTCATATAAAATTAAACCAACCAATTTAAACAATCTGGCATTTAGTACATCACATTATTGGGCAATCTATTTCCATCTAGTTTCACATTACTACTGTGCCAAATTGAAACCCAAATAATGCACTCCAAAATTATAAAGTTCTTAATTTTTTAGTTTTTTATTTGTATTTTTTTGTTTCTGTCACTGAAGATCTTAGCTTCTAATACTATTAAAATTTATTTGCTCGGGCCGGAGGGTTAGCTCAGTGGTTCCGGCGCCTGCCTCGCAAGCGCAAGGTCCTGAGTTCGATCCCCGGTAACCACATATAACGCTGGGCGTGGAGACACGCCCACCAACAATCAACACCGCATACCACAATGCCGGACGTGGTGGCTCACGCCTGTCATCCCAGCACTCGGGAGGCAGGGACAGGAGGATTGCTGAGTTCGTGGCGGCTTGCCTGAGCACCACAGTGAGCTCAGGGCCAGCCTGAACTACAAAGCGAGACCCTGTCTCAAAAAGCAAAAAAAAAAAAAAAACAAAAAAAGTATTTGCTCTATGCTGCAATGAGAAAGTTTTAAAATTTGCAACCATAAAACTACTAAAGCTTCATATTTTATTACAATCTTTTTTTGTTCTTAAAATATCATCTGCTTTAAAGAATTTCCTGTATTATATATCATTAATCAGATACACTCTTTGATTTGCTTTTTCTGGTTTACTTTCAATGTAGAGCTTGCTTTTTCCCTAGTACTATAAAATTTGTGGTAAGTTTTCTTTTTCTAACTTCTGGACTAGTTCAATATTGGTATTATCTGGTTTTTCAAAGTGGCGGTAGAACTGACTGGAAAGCAATCCAGTTTTATGTCTTTTTGAAGTAGTGGTCCTTTATCATAACTTTATAGTTCTTCTAAGAAAACTAGTCTGTATATGTTTTACATATCTATTGAGATTCACTTGGTAAATTATATTTTTCTGCAATATCACCCCAGTTTTTCCCAGTTGTATCTGCACAGTTATATAAAAGAGTCTCTCTGATGTTCTTTTTTTTTTTTTTTTTTTTTTTTGCTTTTTGGAGACAGGGTCTCGCTTTGTAGTTCAGGCTGGCCCTGAGCTCACTATGGTGCCCAGGCAAGCCGCCGCAAACTCAGCAATCCTCCTGTCTCTACCTCCCGAGTGCTGGGATTACAGGCATGAGCCACCATGTCCGGCACTGTGGTATGAGGTGTTGATTGTTGGTGGGCGTGTCTCCACGCCCAGCATTATATGTGGTTACCGGGGATCGAACTCAGGTCCTTGGGCTTGCGAGGCAGCCGTCGGAAACACTGAGCTAACCCTCCGGCCCATCTCTCTGATGTTCTTTAAAAAATGTACTTTTATTTTTTTTGATGATATTGGGAAATGAATGTGGGGCCTTGCACATGCCAGGCAAACATTTGACCACTGAGCTTCATCACCAAGCTACATACTCAGCTCTTTTTATAATTTTGAGACAGGATCTTACAAAATTACTAGGCTAGCTTTAATCTTTCGATCCTCCTGCCTTTGCTTCCTGAGGAAAGGGGGTTACAGGCATGTGCCACTGCCTGGCTTCCTCTTTTTTCTCCGTGATATGGTCGACTGAACCCAGTACTTGTACACTGGGAAACACCCTGAGCCCTTTTTTCTTTCTTTTGAGACAGGGTCTTACTAAGAGATTGAACATGGGATCTTCTTGCTTCAGCTTCCCAAAGTGCTGGTTTCCTCTATCTTATTAGCAATATTATCTTTGTTATTCCCAGATTGCTTCAATAATATAGTAAGAGTATACTGACCACACCAAAGCAATCAAACAAAAAACACTAGCTGGTATTAGTGAAGTTTGAGATTAAAGGGTCATATAAACCACCTGTAGAGTGGATCACCTGTGTGTATGTAATATCAAGGAAACTACTTTCTGAAACATGGAATGGGATTCCTGACAAGGGAAGGCTATGACATGCAATCACATATAAATCTCGTGAAGACAGTCTTTTTAAAAAGATCTTTATAGAAATTTCCTAATTCCTGGAATGTTCTTCTGCAAATACTAAACATTTCACCTTTCACCTACAAAGGGTGATCAAAATATCTAGTAAATGTATACATTTAAAAAATATGTCAATTTAAAAAAACCTCAATTAAAAAACACATTTCCTAGGAGGGGGGAGTGGGTAGGGATATGGGTAAAAATGAGAATTAACTTGTGGCATATACTGGTACAAATTTCCCAATGTTATATGTGATTTTGAGATGTATATAAATTGTACCAATAAAGAATTCAATTAAAAAAAAACATATTTCCTGGCAAGCTTAAGTTCCTAAGTTTGATTCCTGGTACCAAAACAAAACACCCCTGAAAACAAACCTATTTCCACTAACTGCCTTGAAACACTTGCTTTGAACACACATATCCCATCATTCTAGTTATTTTCTGGAGCAGTTCTGGAAAGTCTTCTTTCAGGAAGCCTCTCTATGATAAAATACACAGTGCTCTGCTGCTGAATGTCACCCAATGGACAGGGAGGCTCTTAAAAACATTGCAGCATGTCCTCGTCCACCTTATTCACCATATCTGGCACGGTGTGACTGCAGCCTCTTCCCCAAGGTCAAAATGACCATGGACAGGAAACATTTTCAATTAGTTCAGGACACGGAGGCAGCCATGACAGCACAAATAAAGGCATTCATGAAAGGGGACTTCCAGAGCTACTTCAAAAAGTGGTGAGAATGATGGGATAGGTGTGTTTGAAGTGAGAGTAGATGAGTATCTTTTACCGTAATAAATTAAAAAGCATTTTTGATCATTTACTGTATTTTTAATCACACCTTGTACGTATTCTTTTGTTTCCTACTTCCTTTCTGAATTTAAGTTATATACTGATACACATGAACATACAAGCTTTGTTATTATTGGCTGTAGGAATAGATACACTTTTATAACAGTTACTTAGTAGAGACAGAATCAACAAGAAAAAGGAAACACATCCCATAAGCAAAACATAAATTAAGCTCAAGTAATCTACTAATTATGCATTCCACCACTTTGTTTTACTGGATTAGGACCTTGCTTTATACGCTTCACATGCATTACTGTATTAAAACCTTAAAACACTTAAGGAAGCTGGTGCGATGATCTTATTTTGAGATCAAGACTCTGAAATTTAAAGGTAAATTCTATCTGGCTGCCTTAACTACCCATGATGTTAATGGAGCAGAATTCCCCATTCTGTATGTGGATGAAGGCTCCAGCCAGGTGTTAGGATCCTGCTTTGTGGCACTCTGGCCATACCTTTCCAGATGAAGAGAGGGTACTCGGTGTTAACTGGTCCAGTGTTTTTCTTGAAACTCAAAATTGGGATTCAGAGGTGGCAAATTAATGTTTGGACTATACGTGGTTGAAATGAAGTCTGGCAGCTTTGTGTGCCTATTTTCTGTCTTGAGGATGGAAAAATCAGTGTCCACGGGATAAGAACACAAGAGACACAAAGAGACATGCAGGGGTAATGATCCTGCGGTCCCTAGAACCAGCCCCTCACTGGAATATAGTTCCTTCTCTCCTTCCTTGAGTGGTTCCGAAACAGCTTTGTATTTTACTACTGTTTTTCCTTGTTCATATGAGTTCCTTTTATTATAATTTTTCCTTGTTTATGCAAGTTGGCTTCTGGTATACAATAAGCAAAAGAACCTGAACCCCAGCTCTTCTCTCTCACACAGACAAGTGGGAGCATTCAGTAAAAATTCAGAGGATAATTTGAGAGTATGAATTTCACAGTACTCTTGTAGAGCTGGAGATATTGACATTATCTCAACTTTCTGTCTCAGATGAATCAGAGATGAGATGATGTTCTCCAGCTAGCAGAGTAGGGTCAGGACCCTACCTCTTTACTAGTTTACTGTGCTTCCTTACATAGCTGGAGAGTCACTGCTTTAATGTTAACAGACTATGAGACAAATACTGACATCCTGAGATGAGGCACCAACCCATTTCCAACGGGATATAATTACCTTCCTGTTTTAAACAATATTATAGCCTCTTCACGACTGATGTTCAGTTTTGTAAAGAGGACTGGTTCTATTTCAGAGGGTGGTAGTCTGGAACATAGTCAATTTTCACATAAAATAGTGTCAAACCTGGTGGTTTTAGTCCTAGTTTGGCCCCAGTAAAATTTAATCCACTACACAACTATGAAGGATGTTCTTTAATGTGTATAAAAAGCCAAACTGCTGTGCTGGGCATGGTGGCACATGCTATAATCCTTGTACTTGGGAGGTTGAGGCAGGAGGATCACAGTGAGTTTGAGGCCAGCTTGGGTTACATAATAAGTTCAAGGACAGCCTAAACTACACAGGGAGATTCTATCTCAAAAAAATAGAGGGGGGGGCCAAACTGACAAGAACTGATACTTCAGAAAGAAGTAGCTGGATGATCATAGATGTCAGCCTTTCTGAACTCAGGACTAGATCCAAAAAATCATAGCGATTCTTAAGACTTAAGGACTTTTGTGGGCCAGAGATTTATCTCAGTGGTGCCAGTGCCTGCCTGGCAAGCACAAGGCCCTGAGTTCGATCCCGGTAACCACATACAATGCTGGGCATGGTGACTCACGCCCACCAGTCATCAACACCGCATACCACAGTGCGGGCGTGGTGGCTCACGCCTGTCATCCCAGCACTTGGGAGGCAGAGGCAGGAGGACTGCTGATTTTGAGGCTTGCCTGGGCTACACAGTGAGCTCAGGGCCAGCCTGAACTACAAAGCGAGTCCCTGTCTCAAAAAAAAAAAAAAAAAAAAAAAGACTTAAGGACTTTTGTTTTGAAAAGAACCTTTAAAGCTCTACTTTTAATTTCTAAAATAATCTTACCATGAAAGATTCAAATAGGATGAAAACCTATCCCTTATCCAAAATGTGTGGGATGAAAGTTTCGGATTTAGGATGTTGTCTACAGCCATACCACCCTGAATGTGCCCTGATATCATCTAGATTTAGAACATTTTTGAATTGTGGAATATTTGCATATATACGTTATGACACCAGGATCCAATCAGATCTAATCAAGTTTCATACCTACATCTAAGATTAAGATTTTTTTTAGAACATAAAGACTCTATTTCTTTACTTTTTCTTAAATTTAATTTATTGGTACATTATTTCTTAATAACTAAGAATGTAGGACACTGCTGTAACAAAGAACTGTATAACTATATGCCAGGGATTTAGCTCAGTGGTTCCAGCCTCTGTCTGGGAAGCTCAATCCCTGGTACCACATATCACAGTGCTGGGTGTAATGGCTCATACCTGTCATCCCAGCACTTGGGAGGCAGAGGCAAGAGGACTGCAGTGAGTTCAAGGCTTGCCTGGGCTACATAGTGAGCTCAGGGCCAGCCTGAACTACAAATGAGACCCTATCTCAAAAAACTTAAAAAAAAGAAAAAAGAAAAAACTATATAACTAATAACCATAAGAAATTACTGGCAACTCTGACAAGCTGGCTATACATTGATGCAATTATGTAACCTTAAAACAATCTAAAAGATGTCAATAACCAATGCATTCTGCAGAAATTTTTGCTTCTGCCTATAAAACAGTATCAATTGTGAATTATGCTATCACTAAATACTATCAATGCAGTGTATAAAATCAATTGTATGTCAACAGCAATATGTATAATTAAAAACCAAGGAGTTCGTTAAAAAAGAACCAGAATTATGCATATTCAAAGGGAGGGAATTTATTACTTACCTAGAAAGAGAACAATCAATAGGATGATAATTGTTAGGAAAGCCTTGTTCCAAAATGTTGCAATTTTACCCCAGACATTAAATGACAAAATCTTCTGCCATCTGTTAAGCAATACAATTACATTAGGTATAAAAACAAAGTAGGTTTTGAAATACTGACATTTCAGCAAAAGCATAGAAAGTAAAAACAATTCGAGAAATTTAATTTTAATATTTACTAATTCCTTGATATGACATAGCATATCTAATAAAACAAGACAATCCCTTTAAGTTTAATAACTTCACATTAACTTTTGTCTGGTGGCTTAAACATTGTGTTTTTTTTTTTTGAGACAGGGTCTCGCTTTGTAGTTCAGGCTGGCTCTGAGCTCACTATGTAGCCCAGGCAAGCCTCAAACTCAGCAATCCTCCTGTCTCTGCCTCCTGAGTGCTGGGATTACAGGTGTGAGCCACCACGCCTGACAGTGGCTTAAACATTGAAAGGTGAAAATAACTTTTAAACATACACAAGAAAAACCTTAAAAAATGGAACTGGGCACAGTACCAGTACTCAGGAGGCTGAGGCAGGATGACTGCCATGAGTTTGAGACCAGCCTAAGCTACACAGTAAGTTCAAACACCTCCCTGTACTACATGGTCAGACCCCATCTCAAACAAAACAAAACAAAACATCCCACCCAAAACCAACCAAACAAAAACACAAAATTCAAAACCAAAAAACCTTAAAAAGGGTATTTTTAGAATCAGAAATGGCAAAGTCTATTCGTCTAACAACTAGCAACAGTTCAAGTGTAGGTGGCGTGTCAAACTCTCTGCACACTTACTTCTACGTAGTACATTTTTATATAGTACCTTTAATTTTACGTAGTACTCCAGGTAAAAGTTTCTCTACTTTAACCATGATGGATGTAAAATATTATTGCACACCCACACATAAAGGTGAAAAAAAGTTTATATAAGTCCTTGGTTAATTTTTATATTAATATATACCTATGTAACTTTCATGTCTGTACATGGTCATGAGTTTACCATCTACTCAGATAAAGATTCTGAACAGAAAGGAAATGAGAACATAGTGTAGATGGACTGAAGAGCATTAGAGCTGGGATATTAACCTAGGCAATGATTTCTGAGCATGTGCCTTTAACTGTTGGGTTATCTGAGAAAAGGCCAGTGACTCAAGGAAGATTAAAGTCTTCTCTAATGACTACGGTGATACACATAAAAAAGGTGAAGGTGTTAATACACACACTGTAGCCACATACTATAAATACTGTATTTTCTTATTTCTGTATGTATACAAGAGAATTTATATCATGTACACATATATACATATCTAATAGGTAACTGATCAGAACAGGTTTAAAAAAATGTATTTGGCAGGGAGAAAAAGACTGTTCTATAATTTATGAATCACTTTGAAGGAGCAAAAAAGATCAACTGACAAATGCTTTCAAATCCTTAAGCCTTCTTTATATATTATAGGTGTATAAACAAGATCTTTGCTTGTCTCTTGTAGTAAGCACTATCAAAAAGGAAAACAGGTGTTAAAAAGATTTCTAAAGAATGCCCGGTGTGGTGGCTCACGCCTGTAATCCCAGCACTCAGGAAGCAGAGGCAGGAGGATTGCTGAGTTCGAGGCTTGCCTGGGCTACATAGTGAGCTCAGGCCCAGCCTGAACCACAAAGTGAGACCCTGTCTCAAAAAAAAAAAAAAAAAAAAAGAAAAAGATTCTAAAGAAGAGTCAGTGTGAGCAGTGTGAGAAGCAGAAAGCACCAGAATGAAAGCCACACTTTTCTGTGGAATCTGTCACAGATGAGTTAGGAGACCTGAGCCCGAGCATCTGTCCTCTCAGGATCTCAGTACAGAAAGAGTGGGTTCAATAAAATAACTGAAGTTCCTCCCTACTTCATTATGACTTAATTTTTTTTTCTTTAGCAAGGACAAAAGAACCCATGGCATAGCTAGCTGATAGGCAACAGAAGTGAGTTGACACCAAGGTAGGAGAGGAAGAGTTGAAAAGACTGCACAGATTCTGAGTCCAGATAAACTTTTATATTATATATATATATATATATATATTACACCATGGATTAAAGTGGGTTATCTCTAGGCTCTCACTTACAAAATGTTTTCATACCACCAGTATAAAAAAATTCCTTGCAACATTTTTTTTTTTTTTGAGACAGGGTCTCGCTTTATAGTTCAGGCTGGCCCTGAGCCCACTATGTAGCCCAGGCAAGCCTCGAACTCAGCAGTCCTCCTGACTCTGCCTCCTGAGTGCTGGGATTACAAGTGTGAGCCACCACGCCTGGCACTGTGGTATGTGGTACTGATTTCTGGTGGGCGTGAGTCACCACGCCCATTATTGTATGTGGTTATCAGGATCGAACTCAGGACCTTGTGCTTGCGAGGCAGGCACTGGAAAGACTGAGCTAAATCTCTGGCCCTCCTTGCAACATTTTTATTACAAATGTGTTTCATCATCCACACTAATTCCTGGATCTAAAACTAAACGCCTAATAAGTAGAGTACGAGGAGAAAGTGAGTCAATGCTTAGATTAAAATGCTTAGTACTAAAGGCATGGTTTGATACTTTCATATTCAGCCATTTTTAAGATACATTCACTAATTTTTTTTTTTTTTTTTTTTTGCTTTTTGGAGACAGGGTCTTGCTTTGTAGTTCAGGCTGGCCCTGAGCTCACTATGGTGCCCAGGCAAGCTGCCACGAACTCAGCAATCCTCCCGTCTCTGCCTCCCGAGTGCTGGGATTACAGGCGTGAGCCACCACGCCCAGCATTATATGTGGTAACCGGGGATCCAACTCAGGCGAGGCAGGCGCCGGAACCACTGAGCTAACCCTCCGGCCCTACATTCACTAATTTTGAGTGAAAGTGTAAAACGTGGTAAAACTGCCATTCATGAAACTATTTCTTGATTACTTAAGGCCAAAACTAAGAGTCATCTTTTGGTTTCGATTTCTAAATTGTCTTTGCCTTGCACCAGTTTAACATTTTTGTACCCATGCTCTACTGCAAACAATTTATCCACGTATATTTATTTACCTCACTGCTTCAGTTCAGGGCTATAAAGGAAAGAACATCCGATGACGCGACATGACAGGTGTTAAAGTACAAGCCCTGTTTTAGAGTATTTGTAAGCAACAGAAGAACCAAAGGGCTAGGCTGCTTTCCTTTGACAAACGAGAAAAGAATGATTTCATTTGTACACATAATTATGCAAAGCAATGTTTTTCAAAGCGCTTTACACAGTGGGTGCTGATAACTTTTTATCTTAACGTCTTCCCTATCTCCGCAGGCTGCAGGAGCACCTCAAGTATTTACTATCAAGGATCAGAGGGTTTCCTACCTCTGTGGAGAAATGAAAGGTATACAGAAGAGTAAAATGAGTCCTATTTCGGTATACAGAAAGGTTGCCACGGCCACCCACTGGATTGTCATTTTTGTGTCTTCACACCTAAACAGAGAAACGCTTTTTACTTCGGTCTTGGAAGGAAATGGAGTAGGGGCCCGAGGCGCGGCGTCTGCGGGTTTACGGCCCGCGGGCGGGATCTGCCCGGGGACACCCCGCCTCCCAGCGCGAACCCCTCGCCTCCCAGGCCCGGCCCCGCCACCCGCGGAGCCGTCCGCCGCGACCCACCGTCACCGCTCACCCGCGCGGCCGGGGCTCCCGCGCAGCTCTGCGCCGGCGACGCGCAGACGTCAGACGCTGGCGGCCCCGCCCCCCGCAGGCCGGATGCCCCCCCCCCGCCGGGGGCCGGGCCGCGTGCTAGGGGAGGGGCGGGGCTGCCGAGCTCAGTCAGTCAGTCAGTGTTGAGGATCCGCGGCCCAGCGCGGAGGAGCAGGCGCGGGCCAGAGTTCAGTTCCGTCCGTTGAGGGGCTGGGGCCGGGGCGCGGGGCGCGGGAGACTCTGGCCTTGCGACGCCACTGGAACTTTCACCGTCCTCGTGCACGGACGGTGAGGCGGAGGCGGGAAGGAAGTACATGTTAGGTGTCGTAGTGAGGCAGTCTGGGTTCTCTCGGTTACCCTTTTCCTAATGTCTTCTTTTGCGCAATGAAAGGTGCTTTTCCAATATTTGGTTCCATTATATTAAAATAGGTAATTAGAAAATATAAGAATCTATTTAACTCCATCCTTTTTTTTTTTTTTTTTGAGACAGGGTCTCGCTTTGTAGTTCAGCCTGGCCCTGAGCTCATGATGTAGCCCAGGCAAGCCTTGAGCTCAGCAATCCTCCTGCCTCTGCCTCCTGAGTGCTGGGATTACAGGCGTGAGCCACCACGCCCGGCCTGAAAAGCATTATTTTTTTAATTGAATTCTTTATTGGTACAATTTATATACATCTCACAATCACATATAACATTGGGGAATCTGTACCAGTATATGACACAAGTTAATACTCATTTTTTACCCATATCCCTACCACCCACACCTCCCCACCCCCTATATACATGCTCTTTTATTTTCTTTCAGAATCATATTTATTCCTTCCCCTCATTACATTCCCACACCAAATTTCCTTTGGAAACTTCCCGTACTACAAAAACTGTCATACTTTCTAGAGCTCATTTGCATCTAAAAGTGCTCATATCAAAGAAAAGATCCAGTATTTGCCTATCTGTGACCCATTTATTTCACTTATTAGTGTGTCCTCTAGGTGTATCCATTTGCACATAAATGAATCCATCTTGTCATTCTTCATGGCAGAATAATACTCCATTTTATTGAAAAACCACGTCTTCTTTATCCACTCTCCAGTTGATGGGCATGTGGGTTGTTTCCAAGATTGAGCTATCACAAACTGAGGTGCTATGAATAAGGGTGTACATCTGTCTTTCCAATGTGGTTTTTAAAATTCTTTTGGGTATATTCCTCGCAGAGGGATAGCAGGGTCAAATGGGACCCCTAGTCCTAGTTTTCTGAGAAATCTCCACACAGATCTCCACAATGGTTGCACAATCTGCAATCTCACCAACGGTGGAGAAGGGGCCCTTTCTCCCCACAGCCACGCCAGCATTTATTGTTGGTTGATTTTGTAATCGCAGCCATTCTTGGTGGAGTGAGATGAAATCTCAGTGTTGTTTTCATTTGCATCTCTCGAATGACCAGTGACGTTGAACATTTTTCTTCACATCTTCTTGGCTGCTTTGACTTCTGCCTCTGAGAAGTGTCTGTTCATTTCAGATGCCCATTTTTGAATTGGGTCTTTAAACTTGGGGAGGCTGATCTATTTAAGTTCTTTATATATTGTAGATAATAGCCCTTTGTCTGATAAACAGCTAGTAAAGATTTTTTTCCCATGTTGTTGGTTGTCTTTTAGCAGTGCCAGTGACTTTTGCTGTGCAGAAGCTTTTCAGTAGGATGAGATCCCATTTGTTGATTCTTTCTGCTAGTTCTTGTGCTATAGAAAAGCATTCTTTTTTAAAAGTGCAGAATCCAAAAGTGAAAGCTTAAGGAACAGTTTTTGAATAGTTGCAGCAAGCTATGGAAAGGGCCAGGGACAGAGTTGGATGATCAGTTCTATCGCTAAGATAATGGAATTAGAACACAGGCTCCGGTTGAATTTAGGCAACATGGAATGCAGCCTGGTTCCTAAAGCTCCTGAGTCCTTCAAGAACTTGAAATGCAAAATAACATTTATTGTTAAAAGCCCTGTTTCCTGTTTGAACCTTGTATGTTGAATAACTGTTTGGCAGCCTGAATTCCAGCTGGTCACTCTAAATCCACACAGTGGCTGGGATAAGGTGACCACTTGACAACTGAGCATCTCCTGGTCTGCTTAGCTCTGGATGGAGAGGCCATGCGGCCACTCACTGGGGATCCCTCCTGGAAATCCAGGAACTGTCATCCTTACTTCGGATAAAAACACTCTTGATTTCCTCCTTTTGGTTAGTCTTGTGAGACGATAAGCTTTATTCAGAAGATAACAAATCACACATGAAAAATGTGGCTCATTGAAATCACAGTGCTTGTTAAAATTGATTTAGTGCTGAAAACCTCTTGAAATAAGCATTTTTAGATAATGGGTTTCCATGAGTTTTCATACGGTAATACAGAATTTTTTTTTTTTTTTTTTTTGCTTTTTGAGACAGGGTCTCGCTTTGTAGTTCAGGCTGGCCTTGAGCTCACTATGGTGCCCAGGCAAGCCGCCACGAACTCAGCAATCCTCCTGTCTCTGCCTCCCGAGTGCTGGGATTACAGGCATACAGAATATTTTACTTGCGAATTATTTTATTTTAACCTGAGGTTTTTAATTCTTGCAGTGCACATTCACTAACAAAATCAATGGGTAAAAGTGAGCCACGGGAGTTTAAAGTTACTATCATTTGCTGGGAATATAAAAATTATTAAAAGTAGTATGAAAATTAGTTTCTTAAAATCTGGTGGTTACTTTACAAAGTATTTCAAATATACATTTAAAATAATCTCCAGATTAGTTACCACATTTTTTATAGTTAAGATAGGGACGGAACGTATAGGGTGAGGTAGTGATTACAAATGATCAAAAACAGTGACATATATGTATCAATTCCCCAAAATAAGTGTAACTATTATATGTTAGAAACATATACTAATTTTTAAAAAGTGAGGCATGATTGCACTTGCAAGCTGAGCGAGGAGGACTGGCATGAGTTTGAAGCCATCCTAAGGCTTGAAATGTACTGTTTAATGTCAATTACAGAGTTCCATGCAATCTGAATTTTAAACTACATACAGCATCACACCTAATTAATTAGTAAGTGTACCAGTCTGACTTTCCTGTTTGGATTTTTTTTTTTTTTTGAGACAGGGTCTCACTTGGTAGTTCAGGCTGGCCCTGAGCTCACTATGGAGTCCAGGCAAGCTGCTGTGAACTCAGCAATCCTCTTGTCTCTGCCTCCAGAGTGCTGGGATTACAGGCATGAGCCACCACGCCCGGCATTTGTGGTATGTGGTGTTGATTGTTGGTGGGCGTGAGTCTCCACGCCCAGCATTCTATGTGGTTACCAGGGATCGAACTCAGGACCTTGCGCTTGCGAGGCAGGCACCAGAACCACTGGGCTAACCCTCTGGCCCGTGTTTGGATTTTTAAACGTAAGGCCTGAATAAATTCTACTCAGTTTGTTCTTTTTTTATTTTATTGGCATTTGTTCACTACTTCTCTGTATTTTTATTGAAAACATCTTGTTAACTTATAGATATAATGTAAGCCATACTTTCTTAGTATTAAAATAACCTTTATTTAAAAGTGTTAAAAACATGATTCTCTTTAGGAAAGGAAACAAAAACTCCACCTTATTGTCCCCACTACCCAATGCACAACAAGATCTAGAGCAGAGTTTGATAATGTTTGGTCCTAGGATTACTAGACTGTTTGAACCACCTGAGCTTTTTTTTTTTTTTTTTTTTTTTTTTTTTTT
>PVIC010000614.1:49633-75792 GCA_004025085.1 Thryonomys swinderianus | reverse complement strand
ACCTGAGCTTTTTAAGAAAAGTTTAATTTTTGGTGGTGATGGGGTAGAACCCAGGATGTTCTGCATGCGAGGCAAGGGTTCTGCTGCTGAGTTCCACTCTGTCTCTAGAACTCCACTTTCAAACTGTAAAGTTTCTGCATCCACCTGGTTCACTAAATCAGAATGTGAGGAGGCTGTCTGGGTCTTATTTTCAAAAAATGCTCCCAGGGATTATTTGTATACTAAAGTCTGAGAGCTGTGACCTTGTATGATTTCACTGTCAGTATAAGATAAAATATATTAAAATAATTTTGAAAGTCCAGTCAAATACCATAATGATCTGTGAGGTAATCTAAAACTGCTGATGTGCTTGACAGAGCATTAAATATTCTTTTTTCCTGCCTTGAAGTTATTTTTTCCATCATGTACATTAAATGTTGATGGAAACACGTAAAAGGAGTTCCGAGTTCAAGAGCGATGTCAACCCAATCCCAGATGCATTTCAGTGGGGTTTCCTCATAGCCAGCAAACATGGCTGGGTTTGCCAAGAGTCCTCTTGCAGCCATCACACCTATAAATTACAGCACAGTATATATTTATGCACACATTAAGAATCCATGGTTATTAGTTCAAAATCAATGAAACAAATGAGTAAAAAAGTTTTATTACCAGGTTTCATAATGGCCTTATTCCATTATTGATATTTAAGTCAATAAAAAATTTACTTTTCTAAAGTTAAGTGAAATGTACTCATATAATTATTATTATTATTATTTTTTTTGTTTTTTTTTGAGACAGGGTCTTGCTTTGTAGTTCAGGCTGGCCCTGAGCTCACTATGTAGCTCAGGCAAGCCTCAAACTGAGCGATCCTCCTGTCTCTGCCTCCCAAGTGCTGGGATTACCGGCTTGAGCCGCCATGTCCAGCATTTGTGGTATGTGGTGCTGATTGCCGGTGGGCATGGCCACCACACCCTGTATTGTTGTATGTGGTTACCAGGGATCAAACCAGGGACCTGGCGCTTGCCAGGCAGCCAACAGAACCACTGAGCTAAATCTCCTGCCCTCATAGAATTATTTTTAAAGCACATATACATTAAATGATTAGTTTTTAGTTTTTTGTTAAGGTAAATCCAGACTCCCATAAATTGGGCTGCTTATTACACTGTTTATATGCATTCTCCCATTTAGCTGTAATTATTATCTGGCTTGGTTTGCAAGCAAGTAATTCAGAGGAAAATGAATGTAGCAGTTCTGAGGTTCTTTTGGTCAGTGAACTTTTCCTTAACTCATTTCTATTCTAGGTCCTTTATTTTTCTAATACATTGTGTAGAAGAATCCTAACTGGGCACTAGATATGATGGTAGTAGAAAAAGAACTGATTTATTGTAGTTAGTAATCTATTCTTTCCAAGTTAAAGGGTTAGCAGCATTTTAATAAATTGCTTAGCTTCCTCAGTCTGCTGGGAAAATATGGCTCAGTGTTAAAGAAAAATAATGAAAATCAAATTAACATGATTCCTCCACTCTCACTATATTTTTTAATTAAGACCAAAAAAAAATCTAAGTACTTATTTCTTACCATCTGTCCCAGTAATCTGCCACATATTTTCTGCTTCTTTCAAGCTTCTGATGTCTCCATTAACAATCACAGGTATAGACATGTTTTCCTTTATTATTTTAATGGCATCATAGTGGACTGGCTGATGTCTTTCTTCAACAGTTCTTCCATGGACTGTAATCCAGTTCACTCCTGTCGCTTCAGCCTTTCGACAAAAGTCTATGGTTCTTGTAAGATCATCATGGATCCTGTTATTTCAAAATTACATGTTATCTGTTCACAGTGCACACATCTTAATGCTAAAATTTTAATTCACTAAAACGGTATTTCGTCCTCTACATTACTTAGTTAGCTTTGCTATATCACATTATAATGTCATACCATAAAGGTTTGTATAGGGATCAGTTCCCACTGAAAATCTCAGTCACTTTCACTCTTGGCAACAATAGGAAGGCAAGTAAGTTTTATCTTACTTTAGTTCATCTCTCTTTGGACTGGTATATGAAAAAGTTATCAAAATACTGTCACAGATGAAGTGACATATACCATCTTACTGGCTGATGTGCATGTCCCAGCCTCCAAGGAGAACATACCAAAAAATTTGATTTCTCTAAAAAAAAGTTGTGAAACTTTAGTCCAGTTGTATTCTCTATTTCCTTCCTCTTTTTTTGTTCCTTCTGTCTTTCCTTCATTGGGAATTGAATGCAGGGCCTTCACACTGAACTACACCCCCTGGCCTTTTACAATTTTTACCTTTATTAAGACAAGCTTGTGCTTACCTGCCCAGACTGGTCTGAACTTGTGACCCTTCTCCCACAGTGCTGGGATTACAGGTTGTTCACCACCATGCCTGGCTGTCTTTTGCCTGTACCTACTTGTCTTTCCTATTTTTTACTATTGGTACCAGGAATATAAGTAAAAGGCACTTGGAAAAGTTTCGAGTTTGTTAAGATCTTTTAATAAAGAGATGTTTTAATTTTGTTAAAAAATAAAAATTAATCCAAGATTATAAATGAAAATTAGGCTAATAATTATTTACTAAATATCTAGCTTCAACGTTTCCATATACCAGCTACTTGTTTATTTAGGACAGACATCGCCACATTACTATGCAAAAAGTATTTTTATTTCCTAAGAAATGAATTACACAGTCATTAGATTCACAGGTTAAATGTTACTAATAGATATAGATTAATAGATTAAATGTTATCTTTACCTTATCTTAATAGAAACTGAAAATCTGGGGTTTTCCACTTGATTTCTTACTTGTTTCACCATGTCTTGAACAAGCTCTGGCTTATTTATTAAGCAAGCTCCATAACCTTCTGCCATTGCCCACCTTTACAGAGCAGATGCAATAATAGATGAATTATAAACAGATAAAGAGAAGATAAAATTCTAAAAGCATGGAAATCTAAGTGTACTTATGTGTTTATCTAGTGATCTGGAATGAAGCAGATTTTTAAAATTCATAGATCAACATTTCCAAGTGGACCAATGAGATTAGGAGCACATTCCCAGATCAAAAAGTACTCACAGTTTCCACTGGCAAGTGAGAATATTAAATTAGAATTCATTCAACCAAAACAGACTTAAGTATTTGTACTTAACTGCAATTATTTCAGGTTTTAAAAATTCCAAATTTGATGTTAATTGTGCATAACAGGATGTTTTATTAGTCTCAATAAAATGGTATTTTTGGCTTACAGCATTCCAATACTACTAAACAGGTTATTTAACTCTCCTAATGAGTAGACAAATATGTGTAATCTGATGTGGATTATGCTATACTTAAAATCTTGATTTTATTCTTTGGACACATTCTGAATTGATAGGTGACCTAGTATAATAGGGATATTACTGTCAAATTAAATTAAATTAAGTCCATCCTTCCAAACCCAGTCCCTTAAACCCAAAAGAATACTATAACTATGGGACAGAGAAAAGTGATTATAATAAGGTATTCTTATAAATTAGAGAGAAACACACTGTATTTCCTAAATAATGTTTTTAGAGAAAAAAATAACTAAAAATATATCTTAAGGATTGTCATAAACATTAGGCTCTCATATAACTATGAATGAGATTGAAGGCAGATCCATGCCAAAAAAATGCTAGTGTTAAAGGGGACATAAACACCTGTCAGTCAAAACAAAAAATACTTGTCAAGGGTCCATATACCATTTCAGCTATCAGGAAAACCTCTTAAACTTATAGGGTTATATATAAGTTTATAGGATGATATATAAGATATATATAGTGTATATATATATATATATCATATGTATGAGATAGTATCTTATTATTTATTCTTTTTTTTTTTTTTGAGACAGGCTCCTGCTTTGTAGTTCAAGCTGGCCCTGAGCTCACTATGTAGCCCAGGAAAGCCTCGAACTCAGCAATCCTCCTGCCTCTGCCTCCCGAGTGCTGGGATTACAACTGTGAGCCACCACACCTGGCACTGTGGAATGTGGTACTGATTGCTGATAGATGTGAGTTAGCACGCCTGGTATTGTTGTGTATGTTTACTGGGGATCAAACCAGGGACTTTGTGCTTGCTCGGCAGGCGCCAGAACCACTGAGCTGAATCTCGGCCCCCTCATTATTTATTCTTGAACTTGAGATCCTCCTGCCTCAGTGTTTGAGTGGTATAATTCCAGATATGGGCTGCCTTACCTGGCATGCAATTATATTACAAAATAATCTTTATACTTTTCCTCCTCCTTTCTTATTTAGAGCCCTGACGCTTTAACTCTTTAATTTTTGGAAAACTAGAAGGATATTTTAACCATGTTCACATATTTTTTTTTCCTAATCTTTTCAAAAACTCTTACAACTTCTTTGAGCTTTACCTCTGAGGGCAACCACAGTTAATGTCTATTCCATTCGCATAAGGACACACTATACGAGCAGCATCAGATAAAAGTCTTGCATCATTAGCAGCAAACTGAACAATCAATGGGCAATCACCTGATAAAACCAATAGCTCAACATTAAAATCTGTACACACACAAAAACATACACATAAATGCAGAAACACCCCCACACAGATACCAAACTCTGTATACAACAAAATACCAATAAATACTTTTGGCCTAAGTAGCACTGGTTCAAATAAGATAATATTAAAAAATTAATAATATCTTTAAAATATTTATAGCAAAAATTTAAACAGTATAAAATTTGATAAAAATCAAACATGTTCCTAGACTTTTGACAAGCAGATCCCCTTCCTAAAGGTGGGAATTAGTTTATTGTATTCCAGAGTGATTTTTATGCATGTCTGTTAAATGTCAACCAATATTTATATTTTATATACATGGCTATGCCCACTGTTCTTTTCCTCATGTACCTGGGAGTTCAGTCAGATATTTTCTCAGTGGCAAACTCAACAGTATGGATGGGCCATACCCTATTTATTGACTGCTTTTTATTTGTGGCTCTTGCCAAGTAATGGTGCAATGATACTCTTACATATATGCTTTCATGTGTATATCTGCATATGTTCCTAAATTTCTGATTAGTTGGATGGACTTTTGTTTTTTACCAATACAGATAATATAATATGGATGAAGGCACTTATTTCTTCACTACTGAGGAAGGAACTAATGGAAGATAATGCTGCAGTAGAGGTGTTCACAGGCTGGTGCTAGACATTTAGTCTTCAAATTCTCAACTTTTAGCAAGCTCAGAATTACCTGGGCAGCTTTTGAAAACCATACACCTACAGTTTCTGATTCAGTAGGCCCAGGGTAGAACTAGAAAATTTTCATTCCTGCTAAGTGTCTGGATAATACTAATACCACCAGTCTGGGGATAACAATGACAACCACTGGCATAGGAAATGAGAGGTCCAAGAAGGACTGTAAACAGGGAAGAGACAGTTCATGTGGGCTGTTTGGAGGATAGTTTGGAATGGGGCAAGATTATAGGCACTGAGAAATTTTTAATAATACATTTTTAGTAATACCCCAGGAGAGAAGGTAGTGGGCCTTAAGAAAGGCTGACCTTATGTTATATGGATCACTTAATAATAAGTTTATAAGGTACCCAGTATGATATTTAAATACTAAAGACATTGTAAGAGCGAATGGATTACAAAAACCTCCGATTAGATAGAATGGCTTGAGTTCGTAAATAAAAAAGAATTCGTTTTAAGTTTAACACAATCAAAGAATTTAAATTTTACAAACTGTGGTTTTTACATACCTTGATTGGTGGTAAATTCACTGTCTCTGGCTTTTATAGATCTGACAAAATCAGCAGCAACTATCATTGGCGTGTAACATAGATCACAACAGTATCTTCTCACTAGTGTTCTAAAAGCCAACCTGTGGACACATCAAGTCTATGCATTTAGAAGATACAGTAATCGTACATATTTACAAGTTTAGGTAAATATTAGAAGAAAGAGAGAGGACAGCAGAACCAGCCTGCCTGAGCATCCTGCTTGGGAATCCTTCTGGAGCAGAGAAGTTCTCCACCGAGGGAGGACAGAGCAGGCAGCAGAGATCATGGAGCCTGGCTCAGCCACTTCCCACACAGGATTTGTGCCCTGGCAGACACTCCTACTTATAGCCTTACGTTTACCTTTCTGGAATCCTTCATGTGTGCCAGTCAACCTGTTATTCAACAGGTGCCTTGCCATGGTGCTGAAGGGGACAGTGTTGTACTAGCTGTCCAAAAATGTGCCACATAAATTTAAATCTGTTGATTTGTACAAAGGGTATATTATTAGGAGTACCCTGAGGATTCTAGGACTTATGTAAGCCAATAACACAACTCATGGGGGCTAAATATACCTTTGGAGAGACAGAGGAGGAAGCAATCTTATACCATAGAAATAGAGATGCATAGTTCTCTGAATAGAAGCGCACATGTACAAATGTCACTGGTACACTGGCAAAGCCACCCTCCCTCGAGGCCAGGCAAACCAGTGTCAGTGAAGGTAGTTCTCTAACCACGACCTGCATCTCAGTGGACCCTATCATCTCTATCAGATGGATCTTCATCAATGAGAGTCTGAAGCCTGAAGGTGTTCCTGCAGACAGTCCTCAACAAAGACCCAGTAATGATGGAAGATGCTGGGAATATCAGTGTGAACTCTCCAATATCATTTTAAAAAAAAGTAATACAGTCTGACTGGACGTGTATCTACAACCTTTATGAAAACCTCCTGGCCTCTCACTAGGGGCCATCGTTGGCCCTGTCCTAGGGGGTGTGGCTGTGCTGGGCTTGATAGGTGCCCTGGTGGATTTCTTCTGTTTCAGGTATACTAGGGGGTTCTAGATGCAGCCATGTCACCACCACTGACTCTGCTAACAAGGTGGCTGAAATGCCATATTCTTCCGTGAATTCAATGTCCTACAACCAAAGCAATTAACAACAGACTCCCTATCTCCCACAGATTATTTATTCAGAAATAAAAAAGTAATGTAAGCCGTCCTGTCATTGCACTGCCGAAGCACTCACCTCTCACTTGCCTCCCTAGATTTCTTTACACTCAGAAGGAAAGGAAACATTCCTGGACACTGTCCTCCCTGATACAGCACCTCTAGGCTGCAGCCCCTCCCCCCAGTGGCAATTCTTGTTTTGTCGTGAATTCTTTTAAAAATAAACTTAATTTCCAAACCTAGAAAACAATGAACAGGTATATCTCAAGTCAGTAGGAAACCCAACCTTCCTCGTTACTGAAAGTTGGCAAGGTCAATTTAGGGAGAGTTGCCAGAATTTCCCTCCCCTCCCTTTTACTCAGCCTGGATGATTTAAAATTATTTTTTCAGAAGATATTCATTTCTTCTCATCCCAGTCCTGTCCTATCAATATAAGTAGAATTTGCCATACCTTGAGGGTTCCTTTTCCACTTAAGTGCATGTGCCAGGAAAAAAAAAAAGCAACACCAATAGTGGCTTTTACTTTCTTTCCAAAGCCTGATGTGAAACTGACCATACCCAGGAAAATCAAATGTGTAATTTACAATGCACTGAGAAGTTCTATACTTTTGTCACCTGGCAGATTAGGGTCTAATCATCTTGATGCTTACCTAGAACACCACCTAAGCCCTCTGGCAAGTCCATCTCTAGAGAATCCACCAGAAGCAACTCAGGAAATGATTTGTCAAGGTTCACAGGCAATTCCAATGGAAAATGCAGAAATACGCATCCTTTTTTTTTTTTTTTTTTGAGACAGGGTCTCACTTTGTAGTTCAGGTTGGCTGTGAACTCACTATGTAGCCCATGCAAGTCTGGAACTCAGCAACCCTCCTGTCTCTGCCTCCCAAGTGCTGGGATTGTAGGTGTGAGCCACCACGCCCAGCACTGTACTGTGTGGTACCAAGGACTGAACTCAGGACCTTGTGTTTGCCAGACAGACACTGGAACCACTGAGCTAAATCCCCGGCCCCAATACCTGTGTGGGAAGTGTCTGGAAAGAGTACAGTTTTATGGGGGATTCAAATTTGAACAGATGTAATCTGATGGGAACTTGGGAAAAGAACAGAGAGTTATTCTTTATCGGTTATTTAAAATTATTAAGGAATCCACAACCAAAGGCACATGGTTTATCTCCTGAGACATTATATCATTTGAATTTTTGTAACTGCTTACTTCTGTTAAGTCATTTTCACTTAGCTGTGTGAGTTGATCCAACTGTCTTTTTTCTGAGACAGGGTCTCGCTTTGTAATTCAGGCTGGCCCTGAGCTCACTATGTAGCCCAGGCAAGCCTGGAACTCAGCAATACTCCTGCCTCTGCCTCCCGAGTGCTGGGATTACAGGTGTGAGCCACACTTTGCCCAGCATTGGTACTGATTGCTGGTGGGCATGAGTGACCACACCCAGTATTGTTGTATGTGGTTACCGAGATTAAACTCAGGACCTTGAGCTTGCTAGGCAGGTCCCAGAACCACTGAGCTAAATCTCCGGCCCCCAACTGACTTAATATAGGAAGCCACTAAAATCCTTCAGGCACCCTTGGCTAGGAACCTCTCAAGGCTGTTTTTGTCAAAGGCTTCAAATTAAAAAGTAAAAAATAAAAAAGAAGCTTTCCTCATTGTGCGAGAAACAGGCCTGGCTCAGTTTCAAGCCCTGTCCGACCAGTCACCAGCTGTCCTTCCATTCCATTTTCACCTGGCTATTTTCTATCTGTCTGCCCCAGTGTCTTAGGAAACCTTTGCCTCTGCCAGGGTGTGTTTAATCCTTGCAAAGTTTAAATGCCCTAAAGGGAATAATAGGCTTCAGCTGATGGCTCTGTGTACAAGCTTCGAAGCTATACTGGTGCTGATACCCTTTGGGAATAAGGGCGCAACAAGGGTGTGAGGATATGAGGATTACCTCACCCCAGGTTTCTGGGTCAGCCCTGGAAACTTCAATTTTCTCCCATGGGGTCTATGAGTCCCAGTGTCACTTAGAATAAAAAAGGATAAGGGAAGGAAAGACAAAGGTATCTCTCCTGCAGCCTTCTGCTACATAGGTGAAACGTTTTTGCAATTTGAAAGGAAAACCAGCCCAAATAGGAACACCCCTTGCAAGGCTTTAATGGAAGTGAAAGCTGCCGGGCTATCTCAAACAATGGTGAGAGAGGGCATTGGGACGTGGAGTGGGGTTTTATGGGGAGTTGGGGGTTGGGAGAGGTTTGCGGTTGATCAGGATTAGCTTGTCCTGGGTGGCAGGTTAGGGAGCTTCCTGATAGGATGCTCTTTGGCGGCCCTGGGAAAGGAGTCCATTTTGGATCTGGCACAGTCTAGGGCCCTTTTGTAGGGTGGTACTGATAGGGCCCAGGAGATGAAAAGAACTGTGAGAGACACAGGAGTACGGTAAAATAACAAAGTTTATTACTGGCTACTAGGCAAATCTCAAGGAAACAAATCCTCTTAAATTTGACCTTGAAATTCAGGTTTCTGGAGGTTTTATAGTTTACAGTAGGGTCAGGCAATCAGCTGAAATCGAATGTTCATGACCTGTGCATCTGCAGGTGGGTTAGGCAAACTTCAATTCAAATTCCAAACCATGGAACTAAGTTGGTTACCATGGTAATGGGCAGTTACATCTATTTGGGGCAGGAGGACAGGAAATTACAACTATGTGGGGCAAAAGGATGGGACATGATTAACAGGGTGAAAGGCACACAAAGTAAAAATAACTGGCAAAGAACATTGAGTTTCAATGATTTTTAAGCATACACCATGAAATTTTAGCTTTTGATTTACATTTTAAACCACAGTGTCTCTAACAGGACCTTAAAGAGATTTTATTTGATATTCACTATTTGATCACATGCTATGCCTAACAGGCCTCCTGTAAGAGAATTCATTGGGAGTTCTACTCAGGTAGCTCTTCTCTAGGATTCTCCATCCCTGACACAGACTATACATATTTTCCCTTATCCATGATATGCTGGCTTTTTTTTTTTTTTTGAGACAGGGCCTCACTTTGTAGTTCAGGCTGGCTCTGAGCTCACTATGTAGCCCAGACAAGCCTGGAACTCAGCAATCCTCCTGTCTCTGCCTCCCGAGTGCTGGGATTATACGCGTGAGCCACCACGCCCGACACTGTGGTATGCGGTATTGATGGCTGGTGGAGTCTCCATGCCCAGCATTGTTTGTGGTTACCGGGATCGAACTCAGGACCTTGCACTTGCAAGGCAGGTGCTGGAACCATTGAGCTAACACTCCGGCCCTATGCTGGCTTATTTAATTTTGGCTGACTAAAGTGATTATTTGTAAAAATTTTTTCTATATTTATAATGAAATTATATATCAGTCATCAAAAAATTTATCAGAGAGTTCTACTTATGGGAAGATCGAGTAAATGTACTTTTCCCTATTTTCGCTAAGTATGAGCAAAAAAACCTGGGTATCTTATACCCCAAACCAGGACAGATCTGAAAGGTGAAGAGAAGAGCAGAGGTAGGCTAGATGATGTTGCATCTAGAAACTAACAGGGTGGTCATTTCTCTGGTTTTTCTTTCTTTCTCTTCAAATATCCTAGAGTTGGGGATTGAAGAAGCTGGACACCTGGAATCATCAGTGAGTGGGAGCAAAATCAGCTCCACAGAAATCTTCTTGCTGATCAAACTAGAAGTGGAATTTTAGAGAGCATATATGCATCCCTTATAGGTACCAGTTATTTCAAAGCAACTTTTTTAGTCTGCTCCATAGTTAAAATAATTAGCTAGCATTGGGCGTGGTGGCTCATGCCTGTAATCCCAGCACTTGGGAGGCAGAGACGGGAGGATTGCTGAGTTCGAGGCTTGCCTGGGCTCCATAGTGAGCTCAGAACCAGCCTGAACTACAAAGCGAGACCCTGTCTCAAAAAAAAAAAATTAGCTAGCAAAGCATTATTATTATTTTTTTTTTTTTTTGCTTTTTGAGACAGGGCCTCGCTTTGTAGTTCAGGCTGGCCCTGAGCTCACTGTGGTGCCCAGGCAAGCCATCGCGAACTCAGCAATCCTCTTGTCTCTGCCTCCCGAGTGCTGGGATTACAGGCATGAGCCACCACTCCGGCATTGTGGTATGCGGCGTTGATTGTTGGTGGGCGTGTCTCCACGCCCAGCATTCTATGTGGTTACTGGGGATCGAACTCAGGTCCTTGCGCTTGCGAGGCAGGCGCCGGAACCACTGAGCTAACCCTCCGGCCCGCCTTTTCACATTTCTAATCCTAGCTTGACCTGTTATAATACTCTAGGATAATGAAAAGCAGGCAAGAATGTACATGTACATATTTATTGCACACCTGCCCATTAGATCAATGTATACAGTTTAACATGTTCTATTTGTGAAACCTACATTTGCGAACTGCATTTTTGTTTGTTTTCTGACCTCTCCTAACTGTACTTCTTTCTTAGGGAAACAACAGGACAAAGCTTTTTTTCTACTGAGTTTGAACTCTATGTGTGCACCAAATTTTTAAACTAAAAAAATGGAAATTTTAATTTTTTAAAAAATGAGAATCTCAAAACTACATTAAAATCTGAATGAGAAAAGTGATTTTAAAAAACATTGAACAGAATCAACACTACTGAACTATAAACACTTAAAAATGAAAAAGTGGTAAATACTATGGTATATGTATTTCCCAACAAAGTTAAAAATACTTAATAGTAAAAAAGTAGTCCAATTAGAATATCGTCAAAAAAAATGGGAAGAGATGGGCCGGAGGGTTAGCTCAGTGGTTCCAGCGCCTTCCTCGAAAGTGCAAGGCCCTGAGTTCAATCCTGGTAACCACATACAATGCTAGGTGTGGTGACTCATGCCCACCAGCAATCAATACCACATACCACAGTACCAGGCATGGTGGCTCATACCTGTAATCCCAGCACTTGGGAGGCAGAGGCAGGAGGACTGCTGAGTTCCAGGCTTGCCTGGGCTACATAGTGAGCTCAGGGCCAGCCTGGACTACAAAGCGAGACCCTGTCTCAAAAAAAAGAAAAAAACGGGCTGGGCATGGTGGCTCACGCCTGTAATCCCAGCACTCGGGAGGCAGAGACAGGAGGATTGCTGAGTTCGAGGCTTGCCTGGACTACATAGTGAGCTCAGAGCCAGCTTGAACTACAAAGTGAGACCCTGTCTCAAAAAAAAAAGAAAAAAAAATGGGAAGAGACAGTTTTCAAACACAAACAGGTGATAAGCATATACAAAGATATTCAACATTATTGGGCATTTAAGAAATGCAAAATGAGGGCCTAGGGTGTAGCTCAATTACAGCTACAAAGAGTGGTTTTAAAACTATATACCTATTTAAGTGGTTAAAACAAAACAGTACAAGTATCAAAAGTTGGTGGAGGAGAAACGATCCCTTACATGGTATTAGATAGACATAAATTGGTATTGCCACTCTTTAAGTCTGATGGCTTTTAAAAAAAAACTAAAAATACCTTGTGGCTTAGCAATTGCACACCTATGTATCTGTCTAAGATGTATATTTACATCAAAGCTTACACATTAATATTTATACCTATTTAATATCCACTATATCTTTATTCATGGGAGTAACAACCACTACTATAGGAGGAACTATTTACTGGGCTTGAACACATACACACCAGGTAAGTGGGAGCACTAGGACTGAATTCTAGGTCATGATTCCAAAGCTACTAGTTTTTTTTTTTTTTTTTTTTTTTTTTTTTGCTTTTTGGAGACAGGGTCTTGCTTTGTAGTTCAGGCTGGTCCTGAGCTCACTATGGTGCCCAGGCAAGCCGCCGCGAACTCAGCAATCCTCCTGTCTCTGCCTCCCGAGTGCTGGGATGACAGGCGTGAGCCACCACGCCCAGCATTATATGTGGTAACCGGGGATCGAACTCAGGTCCTTACACTTGCGAGGCAGGCGCCGGAACCACTGAGCTAACCCTCCGGCCCCAAAGCTACTAGTTTTAAGATCTCATAGAGGAGGTGACTTTACAGTCCTTGGCTTTAAAAAAATGTATTGTAGATCTTATATTACTACTAGGGGTTATATTTTCATCACCAAAGATGAGAATAATGTTACAGCTATCTACTAAGGTTATTAGCTATGAAATTAATTCCTTTGTTATTGCTTTGAAAGTAAACTCCTAAGTTAAGAGAAATTCTAACTCCATCCAAATGTATTATTTAACTGAGATTCTGCAATTAGTCATCATTTAAGGTTGATTTATCACTCTTATTCATCTGACTCCAACCAATTAAATGCCAGTGTTTTCAACTCTTTGACGAAGGATAACTTTTCCCCTACTCTCTGCATACATTATTAGTCAATATTGCCCTGATCAGCCTGATGGCGCTAACTTCCCTCCTGTTGACAAAGATCCTCTTGTGGACCATGCACTCTTCAATTTTAGACAGCTTTTGGACCACTGCTGCTTTGTCTTCCTCAGTATGTAATCCTAGAGGCCATCTATGTAGGAAGTAGGAAATTTCCAATTCCATGAGTAGTTCCAGTGAAGTTCCAACTGCACCAAGTACCTGCCCCACCATTCTGTTATCATGGCACAAAGTGGGGCTAACTTTTGTTCCAACTTCAGTAAGACTCCCTGAAGCAGCAGGGAAACATCTAGAGATTATTATGTTCCATAAAAAGGGATATGATTTTATAAAATATTAATTTACACATGCGTTTTTCTTCACTATCTCTGGAAACAATATTAAGGCAAACTTCTATTTCCACCTTTAATACCCCTCTTAGAAACCTACCACCAGCCTCTACCTTCACCACCAGGTTTATTGACCTCAAATGAACCTAATAATTCAAGGTTCTAACGCAAAGTCTCTAGGAAGAAGTTCTGCTATTTTTACTACATCCTCCTAGACAACTTCAATACTTTATTTCAGGTGGGGAGAAATGGGAATTACAGGAACTTCTACTGCTGTGACTTGTTCAAGAACAAAGGTCTGTTCATACTGTTCTCCAGCCTGACTCTCTTTTACCAAATCAATTTTATTCTGTAAGACCAAAATATGCTTGTTTCATGATTTCTGTTGCAGCCACATTCAAAAGTCTGAGGTTTGTCAGACTTGGAACCCCAGGTATCAACAGAAGAGCTGTATCCATTACTGCTGTACTGTTTAGTGGCCACCAGAATATCATGGCCAGAACAATTGATGAAGGAAACATGAAGTTCTGCAATGTTTGCAAGAATTTCATCAGGGATATCACTTGGCTTTGTATTATTTAACTTCATGTGAAAGTGACATTAACTTGGTAAGGTGCTGAGATCCTCTATAGCATTTTTAAAAAGTCAGAGCATGAAAGGAACATTGCACTGTGTTCATTAACCATTCAACAATACTTACTTTGAATATCGAACCATTGGGGCACAGATTTTTATCAGCTGCCCAGAGTGAAACATTTCTATTGGATCTTTTTTTCTTTCTTGACATACTGTGGTTTGTATGGAGTCACTCCTCATGAAATCTGAAAAAGATAATCAGTTTGCACAAAGAAAATGTACTTTCATTTGATGAATTCCCAACATCCTAACAATTTCAAATGCCAGCAATATTTATTTTTCAACAGGTTTGTGGCCTTAAAAATTGTTTTAGCTGGGCCGGAGGATTAGCTCAGTGGTTCCAGCGCCTGCCTCCCAAACGCAAGGTCCTGAGTTCAATCCCCGGTAACCACATACAATGCTGGGCATGGAGACTCACGCCCACCAGCCATCAGTACCACATACCATAGTGCCAGGTGTGGTGGCTCACACCTGTAATCCCAGCACTCAGGAGGCAGAGACAGGAGGATTGCTGAGTTCGAGGCTTGACTGGACTACATAGTGAGCTCAGAGCCAGCCTGAACTACAAAGCGAGACCCTGTCTCAAAAAAAAAAAAAATTGTTTTAGCTTTTCTCACATTAGCAAATAGGATAACACAGAATTCTCCCTTTATAAGGTAAATGTGAAAGATAACCCAAAAGAGTTGTGAAAAAATGGATGTAGAAAATTGGAAGTTTCATTGCCAGTGTATTACGTTATGATTTTTCATATTACTTTTAATCTTTTCCCATTTTACTTTGGCACTGACAAACCAATAAATTTGATTTTAATTATTTCCTATATAATACCAAAAATAACTGGAACTTTAAAATATCTTGGTTTATTCAGAAAAGTTGAATGACATTAATAGAACCACTTTAATGGAGTATCCTGGTATTTTTATTATAATTCTTTGTGAATAAAAAGGCAAATGAACCTCTATTATTTAAAAAAAATAAAACATAATATTACCATGAAAGTTTTAATTGCAATCATAATTGAATAGTAAACCATTTTCATAAGTCCCATAAATTGTAAGTGATGAAATGATGTAATTCCTGTCTTATATTTGCTATACTATACTTTAAATATCATTTTAGAAAAATAACTTGATCATTTGTGTTTGATGCTTCTGATATTCCAATCCATGCTTTTTGTTTTCCAATTTTTGACCTTAGTAACTTCAAAACAGATAAAAGCTAAATTTACATGGTCTACTTATTCAAAATTGGAAGTCTTTAACCATAGGTAACAAGTTAAAACTAAAACATGATCAGTGGACTTAAAGATGCCAAAGCCTCTAAGAAACCGTCTGAAGCACCAATATTTAAGTAACAGAAAAATACAGACTATGACAGATAAATTTTACAGCTGGGATAACACTGAAGAGTTATATTTAAAAACCAAGAGGCCAGAGTATTACAAAGGAGGGAATAAATGTATTATACATCACAGAATAAAGACTAAAATGTATTTGTAGCAAGTTCATTATAGTGGATTTAGCAAGAATGGTTTCATTCTTGTAACCATAGGAACAGCAGGAAGGTCTCCCTCAATATGTATTTGCTGAATAATTCAGTAGCTTTCAACCTTGATTGTATATTAGAATGATCTGGAACTAAAGAATCAAGATGCCAGATGCTCTCAGGGCAATTAAATCTTTTTTTTTGGGGGGAGGGGAAGGTTCTCACTTTGTAGATGAGGCTGGCTCTGAGCTCACTTTGCAGTCCAGGCAAGCCTCGAACTCAGCAATCCTCCTACCTCTAGCCTCCTGAGTGCTGGGATTACAGGCGTGTGCCAGCGTGCCCGGCAGGGCAATTTAATCTTAATCTGAGTTTATAAAATGCAGGCATCAGTATTAAATGTTCTTCACGTATTTACAATGTGTAGTCCAACTTGAAACCCCTGGAATGGGTAAATCCATACATTCCATTGCACCTGGCACAACCGTTTGTTGCAAAGGGCTTCTGACCTTATCTATTATCTCCTTTTTGATATAGATTCGGTCTTTTGTTTGCAAACTCGTGCCGGTATGCACGAGTAGGTGCTCTGAACTTTCATCGTATAAATATTATTCATTCTAAAATCTGCCAGTATAAATTTAAAAAGCTAAGGAAGAAATAAAAACACCCTATAATTCACAGACAATGCTAATCGCCACTAACAATAACAAATTAGCTTTATGTATTACGGATAATGAAATGTGATGTGAGCCACAGAATACACTACTCTTGGCAAATTCCTGTGACCTCTTTTAAGAACAATCGATTCTATTCGCATCGTGGCTGAGAACAAACAAATGAGGGAAACCCTCCGAAAGAAAGCATAATATAACGTAGCAAGAGACTTGCTCGCGAGTCACTACGACTATTCAATGGATTTAGGTTTATTTGGTAATTAGAACAACGTGTAGCAACTTTTCTTCCTCAGCTTTCCCCCAGCTCTTCCCACTTATTGTCAATCAATGGAGAGAAGGCTCCAGCTGTGAAGCAAACTCCCAGAAACCTCTCCTCTCCCTCGTGCCACGGGGCCAGGGCTTCAGAGCTAAGCGCCGCGGCCACGTTCCGGCGCCCACCTCCTCCTCCTCTCCCGGCGGGGCGCGGCGGTCTGGGGCAGGAGACAGCAGACAGCGCGGGTCCACGAGACTCACACCGGCGGGCTCGGCGGGGACGACAGGCCCATAGCCCGTCGCGAGCCGGCGCGGCGGGCGGCGCCTGGATTCTGCGTCATCACTCGGGCGGGGCGGCCCCGCCGTGACGCCGACCACTTGGCACCTGCCAACATGGAAGGTGGTGACGGCGGCGTTGCCGCGGCAGGCCTGGGCGCCCTGGGTTCTGGTATGGCTACAGCGACTGTGAGGGAGCTTCTGCAGGACGGTAAGGAGCCGGGGTCTGGCCAGGCCGCGGGGCCGGGGACCATCCTGTCCCATGTCTCGGTCACGGTAGCGGACCCAACCCGCCACTGAGCAGAAAGTTTACGGGTCTCGACGTGACCACTCCCCTCCGGCGGTCCCGGTTGTCCGCTGCTGCCCTAGTCTGATGCTATCCCGGCAAGGCTGCACCCCCGGTCCCTGTCCGGCGCCGCGCGTCCGGCGGCTCTCCATTTCACCTCACTCCCCTGGTGTGCCTGCTTCCCTCAAGTTCCAGGAACCCGCGCCCGGGGGCCCGCGTTGCCCGCTACTGCAATTGTAGACGGACGGGCGAAGCTACGGGAGCCCAAGAGAAGTCTGAGACAACAGACGGCAGACACTTTCGAACAGAGGGGCTTGTTTTAAAGTAGAGTTGGAAACGCCTCCGTAAAATTCTTGGGCTATACAGGTGTTCCCTATGGTGGATTTTTTTTTTTTTTACACGAAGCAGTTATACACAATGAGACGGGGGGAGTTCAGAGTATTTGTTTACGTTGGGATTTCCATTTATGTCGAAAAGATTTATTGGTAGTTTTGGAGAGAAGTTCCCCGAAATAAGTTAAATATAACTGGGAAAGCATATTCAAGGGTATTAATCTAGTCAAGATGCCCTGAATATTTTATTTTTCAAAATAAAGTTCTAATTTGTAAGGGTAAACATAAGGCCCTTCTCACTTGTTCTTAATTTGCCTGTAATGGAAGTACTCTCACACCTGGTATGAAAATCATTTGTGTTGTTTGGCTTAATGGCGTCTGCTGTGTTGTAGCAAACTTTTTGAGTGTTACTAACTGTATTGTGCACATAGTGGGTGCAGAATATTTTTAAAGTTGAACATCACTGCAAGAAATATATGCACACATTTGTAAACCAAAGCGGGTTATGTCATTGAAATAAAGTTGTGAATTATTTTTCTTTTAAATATTATCACCTTACTTTTTTTTTTTTTTTTTTTTTGAGACAGGGTCTCGCTTTGTAGTTCAGGCTGGCCCTGAGCTCACTATATAGCCCAGGCAAGCCTCGAACTCAGCAAACCTCCTGCCTCTGCCCCCTGAGTGCTGGGATTACAGGCTTGAGCCACCAAGCCCGGCCTTACTTTTCTTTTTATGCTCATTTATATATTTCTGTTAAAACCAATGCTGTTGGGCCGGAGATTTAGCTCAGTGGTTCCAGCGCCTGCCTCACAAGCGCAAGGTCCAGAGTTCAATCCCGGTAACCACGTACAATGCTGGGCGTGGTGACTCATGCCCACCAGCTATCAATACCAGTACCACAGTGCCGGGCGTAGTGGCTCATGCCTGTAATCCCAGCGCTCGGGAGGCAGAGGCAGGAGGATTGCAGAGTTCGAGGCTTGCCTGGGCTACATAGTGAGCTGAGGGCCAGCCTGGACCACAAAGCGAGACCCTGTCTCAAAAAAAAAAACAAAAACAAAAAACCAGTCGTGTTTTCTGAACTAGATTGTGTTGGATACTTTAGTGTCACTAATGCATCTTTATCCTAATTAAAGTTCAGTTTAATTACATGTTGAGTTTTTTTTTTTTTTTTGAGACAGGGTCTTACTTTGTACTTCAGACTGTCCTTGAACTCACTATGTAGCCCAGGCAAGCCTCAAACTCAGTAATCCTCCTGCCTCTGCCTCCCAAATGCTGGGGTTACAGGTATGAGGCACCATGCCCAGCATTGTGGTATGTGGTACCTGGGATCAAACTTGGGACCTTGCACTTGCCAGGCAGACACTGGAACCACTGAACTAAATCCCAAGCCAAATCTTGAACTCATAATATGAATGCATTTTCCACTTTGAAATAGCTCACCATCTAGTGGGCAATGTACTCTTGTAGAGTTATAAAGGCATTTTAATAGAGGAGTAGTAGGACTGTGGGTAAAGTAAAGGGATTCATGCAGAAGATTCTTTAGGGAGTACAGGGAAGCCTTTCTAGTAGTTATTTTTTTATTTCTCCAGCGCTGTGGATGGAACCTGGGGCGTTGGGCTGTGTAGGCAAACCCTTTATCCCTGAGTTACATCCTCATCGCTGTAAAGTTCTGTTTTCATACAGTGTCTCATTGTGTTACCCAGGCTGTCCTCAAGCTTGTGATGCTTATGCTTTAGCCCCCGGAGTAGCTGGGATTACAAGCATGCCTCACCAAGCCTGTCTTGGAGTTCATTTGGATGTGTAAACGTCCAATTTTACAGCGATGAGGATGTAACTCAGGGATAAAGGGTTTGCCTACACAGCCCAACGCCCCAGGTTCCATCCACAGCGCTGGAGAAATAAAAAAATTTCTCCATTTGAACAGGTGGAAGGGACAGCATAACATACTGCAAACAATGGGTATGTTTCAGTAGAATGCATATTCTAGGAATTAAAGTCAGTTTTTTGAAGGTATATGGTCCTCATTTATCCCTTAGGTACAATATATTTTCCTGTTCAATTATCTTTATCATTTTCCATTGTGATTATTTAAATCTTATTTATCCTTTATAAATCTCTTCCTCCACATTCAACAGGTAATGTTCAGCTTTCCTAACAAAAATCAACAGAAAAATTGGAATGTATCAGATGTGAAATTACTGCATTTTCTATCATCAAATCTTTGAATTTAACCTGAACCTAATACTGTCTCTTCTTCCTTCTCCCCTGAATATTCACCAATAGAACTGGAGTGTATCACTCCTCCTAAGGCCATTCAGTCCCTCCTCTTGTCTGAATTTTCTTCCTCTCTTCTCAGGTGTCTGATCACATCCATTCTGTGACACTGAAATCACTTTGCTAAGGTTTCCAGTGACTTCATAGCAATAAATCAAATGGATGCTTTTAGTCTTTATTTGAACTCTAAATTTGGACTTACTAAAACATGTTTTTTTGTGTGTCTCATGGCTTCTGTGCTTTCTAAAAATCTTTTTTTTTTTTTTGAGTCAGAGACTCGCTTTGTAGTTCAGGCTGGCCCTGAGCTCACTATGTAGCTCAGGCAAACCTCCAACTCAGCAATCCTGCTTCTGCCTCCCAAGTGCTGGAATGATAGGCAGGAGCCACCATACCCAGTATTGTGTTATGTGGTACTGATTGCTGGTGGGTTTGAGTTACCATGCCCAGTATTGTTGTGTGTGGTTACCAGGGATCAAACCAGCGACCTTTTGCTTCCTAGGCAGGTGCTGGAACCACTGAGCTAAATGTCTTGCCCCAAAAATCTTAATTCCTAGTTCTTCATGTGCTTTTTTTCAGGCTTGTTTTGTTTTGTTTTGTTTTGTTTTTTGTTTTTTGAGACAAGGTCTCACTTTGTAATTCATGCTGGCCTTGAGAGCTCACTGTGTAGCCAGCCAGGCTAGCCTTGAACTCACAGCAGTCCTCCTGCCTCTGCCTCCCCAGTGCTGGGATTATAAGCATATTATAAGCCAGCATACCGGCATTGTGGTACGTGATACTGGGGATCAAATTCGGGACCTTGCACTTGTGTGGCAGGTGCCGAAAGCACTGAGCTAAATCCCTATCCCTTTTTTCAGTTTCTTACAGTTGCTTTTCAGTTCATTATGCCCCTATTTCAGTGATCTCCCACTGTGTCCTCCAAAATACTCGAGGAACTAAGCATTTCCATCACTGATGCTATGTCAGGGGGGATGGGAATTGATAGTTTGTGAAAAGATGCATAGTTTGAGAAATTTTTGAAGTGTTTGATGCACTTCATGTAGGAATGAGAAGCCATAAAAGAGAAATATTATTGACTTGGCTCTTTAAGGAATGTCAGTTTTAGAGTATTAAATCCAGTATTAGCATTCCGCTTTCATTGTTTCCTCTGTCAGAGGTCATTTGCCACACAGACCACTTAATGTTCTTTAAACTGTTCCTAATTTTTGCATTAGCTGTTACGTTAGCCACCTTTTTTGTTGCTGGGATAAAATACCTGTCATACATGACTTAAGAAAGGTTATTTTGGTTTATGGTTTCAAAGGTTTTAGTCCATGGCTAGTTGGCCACAAGAAAGAAACATGGCAAAAGTGTAAGAGAAGTACATGCCCCAGGGCAGCCAGGAAGTAGAGAGAAAGGAGTCAGAGGAAAGTTGTGTACTTCAAAGGCACACCTCCAATGACCCACTTCCTCCAGCTGGCTCAATGAGCCTGTCTATGTTAGCACATTCAGTACAGAATTCTTTAGAGAACAGCTTGTGTTCAAACTGTTATAGTAATTGTTTCTTACTTTATCTCTGATTACTTTTTTTAATCTATCTCCAACTTTTTGCTGTTTACCTGACTTCTAGATTATTACTGTCCCTATTTTACTCCTTTGTGTGTGTGAGTATACATTTTAATATTATTTCCTAAGTCATATAGTTTTGGTGTGGGTGTGATTTCTTTTTCTCTTTTCTCTTTACTTCTCTTTTCTTTCATGAGACAGGATCTCACTCTCTAGTTCAAGCTGGTTTTATATGCCCAGGGCTCCTCCTGCCTCAATCTCTGCCACCACACCCAGTTTATGGGTGGCATTTCAGAGTGGTCTTTACTGCTTTTCTGAACTGTAGAGCTGTATTTTTACCATTGTACTGGAATTTTAATCTTTTTTTTTTTTTTTTTTTTTGAGACAGGGTCTCGCTTTGTAGTTCAGGCTGGCCCTGAGCTCACTGTGTAGCCTAGGCAAACCTCGAATTTAGCAATCTTCTTGTCTGCCTCCTGAGTGCTGGGATTACTACAGGTGTGAGCCACCACGCCTGGCATTGTATGTGGTATTGATGGCTGGTGAGCGTGAGACTCCATGCCCAGCATTGTATGTGGTTCCTGGGGATCGAACTCAGGGCCTTGTGCTTGTGAGGCAGGCACTAGAACCACTGAGCTACCCTCTGGCCCATGGAATTTTACTCTTGATAGTGAACAAACTGTACAGTTCTACCCAAGAAAACTGTTATTTGAACAAATAGAACAAGTTGTACAAATCGAAAATTTTTTCACTCTAACCTTTTCCTCTGGTAGTTTGTTACAACTCTGTATTCAGTTAAACACATACTTGTAGCTCATGTGGATTGAGTTCCTTGGAAGTAGAGGTTTGTACACCCTCACTTTATTTAACACCAGTAGCCCAGCTTAACGCAAAACTGAATTCCCTATTATCAGTCATTTAAGCAAGAAACTTGGAAATCAGTCTTGATTTGCTCTAGCTAATCACCTGTTTTCCAATCTGTCATTAAGCCCCACACATACTGTGTCTGGATATTTGTCAGAGTTGTCACTTCCTTGATATTCTTAAGGACTGTCGTTTGTTTTTTTTTTTGGTAGTACCGGAGGTTAAACTCAGGATCTTGAGTTTGTGAGGCACCACTGAGCTAAATCCTTGGACCCAATGACTGTCTTATTCAGAATTCAGAATATATCTTGGGTGGTTAACATAGTATTGTATGTTACTGGCCTATGTGGCTCCACTCCATGGGTATGCTGCTAAACCAGCTTTCTGTAAAATAGAAAAAGCACTGATTTTTGTGCTATTTCCATGGCATAAATCGTCTCACTATGGGTGTACTCTCATTGTGTTGGTTTTAAGATATTTACAGATGATGTCATCTAGCGCACAGAATTATTCAAAGTCTAACAGTTGGTTACCAAAAGCACTCCAGTTCACTACTGTGTAACTAATCCCTTTTCAGTCAGGCTTAATGCTACTGCCAAAATTACTGTTCTAGAGTACAAAGCTGACTTTGGTCTTTCTTGGCTTTAAAACCTCAAAGGGGCTGCACAGTGAATATTTTGGATGTCTACAGGCTTCTTTTCAAAATGTTCACCAACCTTCTTTTGGAGCATCATTTATCACTCTTTCCTTTTTCTGCCCAGTTCATTCCATGATATGCATACACTGAAATCAGTATTCTCATTTGTCAATATATGCCATGGCGTTTGTATAAGAGTTCATTAGAGGGACAGGATGAGTGCAAAATATATGCATAATTATAGGAGGGATTTATTAGGTAGAGTTATAAGATAGGAAGAGGAGTTTCAGTGGTCTTTTCTCGAATCAGGTAGAAAATACCCAAATGGCCATCTGCGCACCTAGACCTGGAGGACCCTGTAGTGAGCCTTTAACGACCTGGGCACTCTGCTGTTACCCATGTCAGTTTGTAAGAAAGCTGAAGAGTCCCTGTTAGAATTTAACAACCAAGCATTGCTGCTACTAAACCTTCCTGGTTCTTGGAATGGGCTTTTGTTTGGCAGGATTCTTTTTTTTTTGAGACAGCGTCTTGCTTTGTAGTTCGGGCTGGCCTTGAGCTCACTATGTACTCCAGGCAAGCCTTGAACTCAGCAATCCTCCTTCCTGCCTCTGCCTCCAGAGTGCTGGGATGACAGGCGTGAGCCATCAAGCCTGGCATTGTGGTATGTGGTACCTAGGATCAAACTCCCAACCTTGCACTTGTGAAGCAGATGTCAGAACACCACTGAGCTAAATCACTGGCTCAGGATTCTTAATTCTGAGAATGAATTGGCAGATTGGAAGGAGTTCCAATTCCATTCACAGAATTAAGGCCCAAGTATTAATATCCTTTTATTTAACTCCATTTTGAGAGTAATGAAGAATGCATTTGCCTTTAGCAGAATGAAACTCTCAGCTGATGTATACGTTTCAGTTAACTTTAATTCAACAGATGCTGTGCACCTGCTAAGTGTTTGGTACTGTTCAGGCCCTGAGGTATTGCAGTAAACGAAGATCTTACTCGGGCATATGCTCTAGTGAATACAGGCAGTGGCAGTAGTGTTGTAAGTGCTCTGTTTTGCTTGTTTCCTAATCTCTGATGGGCAGCCCTGTCTGTACCTAATATCTGATTAGGAAGTTATTGTATACACTGTATCTGCCTTGAGCTGAGCTCTCTGTATCTAATTTTAATTTTTACCTTTCTCCTATTTTTTCACCCATAGATCTGTGGATTCCTTATACAAAGGTATCTATTTTTTTTTTTTTTTTTTTTTTTTTGAAACAGGGTCTCGCTTTGTAGCTCAGGCTGGCCCTGAGCTCACTATGTAGCCTAGGCAAGCCTCGAACTCAGCAATCCTCCTGCCTCTGCCTCCCGAGTGCTGGGATTGCAGGCGTGAGCCACCACGCCCGGCACAAAGGTATCTTTTTAACATCCAGTACTGTTGTACTTATATTACTGTAAATCCCAAATTTCAGTAACATTTATAAATTTATGTATTTTTATTAAAATTCCAGATTCACTTTATAGCAACGTTTGGGCATCAATTTAGTCATATCTGAAGTTATAATTTTTCTCTTTCATAGATGTTTTCTGTATGTTTGTGATATATAATTTTAGTATATGTGCTGCCAAAGTGAGCACTGTTTGTGATATATAATTACATTTGTTTTTGGGTATTGATACACACACCACACATAAATATAATAGCTTGATTATGGTTATGATTATGATTAATCATGGTAGCTTGATTACTTTTGATCATCCCATCCCTTCTCCATCCCCTTTCCCATTTCCAAAAAAATCTGTCTCCTTGTTTCATACCATCTGTCATATTTTACTCTATATTTTGGATTTTTCATGTAAGACAAACTGCAGTGTGTAACTATCTCGCTTGGTTTATTTCACTTAAAACTATAGTCTCGCTGAGCGTGGTGGCTCACGCCTGTAATCCCAGCACTCGGGAGGCAGAGACAGGAGAATTGCTGAGTTTGAGGCTTGCCTGGGCTTCATAGTGAGCTCAGAGCCAGCCTGAACTACAAAGCGAGACCCTGTCTAAAAAAAACCCAAAAAACAAAAACAAAAACAAAACTATAGTCTCTGATGGCCATGGTGGGGAGCACCTGTGATCCCAGGCACTTGGAAGTTTGAAACAGAAGGATTGCTGCAGGTTCAAAGCCAGGCTGTGCTCCATAGTGAGTTCAAGACCAGTCAGAACTACATGGTTAGCTCTTGTTTCAAAAGACAAAACAGTAGGGCCAGAGATTTAGCTCAGTGGTTCCAGTGCCTGCCTTGCAAACGCAAGGCCCTGAGTTCAATCCTGGTAACCACATACAGTGCTGGGCGTGGTAACTCACGCCCACCAGCCATCAATACCACATACCACAGTGCTGGGCGTGGTGGCTCACGCCTGTAATCCCAGCACTCTGAAGGCAGAGGCAGGAGGATTGCTGAGTTTGAGGCTTGCCTGGGCTACATAGTGAGCTCAGGGCCAGCCTGAACTACAAAGTGAAAAAAAAAAAGACAAAACAATAAAAGAAAAGATTATAGTTTTTTTTTTTTTTTTTTTGCTTTTGAGACAGGGTCTCACTTTGTAGTTCATGCTGGCCCTGAGCTCACTATGGTGCCCAGGCAAGCCGCCGCGAACTCAGCCATCCTCCTGTCTCTGCCTCCCGAGTGCTGGAATTACAGGCATGAGCCACCACGTCCGGCATTAAAAGATTATAGTTTTAAGGTCCATTCGTTTTTTTTTAAAGTAACTCAAACTCACCCTTCTTTGTGGCTGAGTAATACTTCATTGTGTAGATGTACCACATATTCTTTATCCATTCATCTGTTGGGCATGTAGGCTGTTCCATAATTTAATTATTGAGAATTTGCATAGGTATAAATATTGGTATGCATATATCACTAGTATGATGTCATTAGCTCTTAGGAAGATACGTAGAAGTATAGGTGGCTCTCATGGAATTTCTGCTTTTAGTTTTTGATGTATGTTCATACTGATTTCAATAGTGGTTGTGTGTACTAGTTTATGTTCTCTCATCAATAGTGTACTCCCAGGTATTTGTGTGTGTGTGTGTGTGTGTGTTTGTATGTCCTCAGTGACAGTCTTTCTGGAGTAAGGCAAAATCTCAGGTTTGTTTGTTTGTTTGGTTTTTTTGTTTCTTAGGCTGTACTGGGGATCAAACTCAGGCCCTCGTGCTTGCAAGGTAGGTGCAGTACCACTTGAGCTAAATCTGCAGTCCTCAGAGTTATTTTGATTTTGATTTCCCTAGTGGCCAACATGTTGAACAGTTCTTAAGTACTTTTTTTTTTTTTTTTTTTTTTTTTT